>APFE031255278.1:0-24567 GCA_000404065.3 Pinus taeda | reverse complement strand
TTATTATAATTATTAACATAATTAAAGTTATTGTTATGGTCATTATTATACCCCTTGCTATATTTCATGATTATTATCATTATAATTATAACCATTCCTATTGCACTTTTTATAATTATATTTATAATTATTATGATTATTACCACAGTGGAAATCGGGGTGGACAACGCTATCACCAGGGCTGGTTGAATAACCCGTGGAGCAAAGTCGCCAACCCACCGATCAACCAAGTCATCCACCTGTTGTTCAAGAACAGAATCAACCTGATTAGAGATGACCAGAGCCACGCCATCAATCAGCTGTTTGGATGGACTGGAAACTAGCGTATTATAACCCCGTCCTGGACATTTAGAAGAGGAAATATGCGTATTACAACCACGTCCTGGAATGCAAATTGCACTATTCTCCAAGCCGTATACTGGAACCTTCATTCAAATGGAGACTATCCTCATGCAGTTGACCACATGGGCTGGCTCTATTAACAAGCGGTGCTAAGTCCCTAATCCGTTGATCAGACCACCGAGGGGCAAATCTAACCATCAGAGCCCAGTTCTCATTCTGCTCTACATGAATAGATTCATTAGCAAGATTAGAGATGACCTGAGCCATGCCAACAATCCGGTGCTCGGAGGACATAAGATCAGTTTTAATAGTCGGATTAGAGACAACCCGGGGGGAAAAACCTGAAGGGGGTAACGGTGAACCATCACCGTGCCTTGAGGAAGAGCTGCAAACAGCGTTGTCCTCAAGAATATCGAAGGGAGCTTGCATATATGCTAAATGACAATCCTTATCTAGATCGCAGAAGGAAGCACAATCCGGAGGACTGGAAACCTGCGAATTATAACCTCGTCATGGACATCCGGAAGTGGAAGCCTGTGTGTTATCACCATGACAGTAAGGTTTATCTACGTATAGATTGGACTGCTGGCCACCCTCCTTCACGGTGGAGCATAGGAGATCAGATACCCAATCCTTCAACGCAGATTTCTGAATCGCAGAGACCTGGCTGTGGGAAACATCGTCCGAAGCTTTGAGTGCTAACTTTTGAAACTTAGAGGCCTGCTTCTCCTTCCGAATATCCTCTAACCGAAGAGATTTCAAGACCAAACACACATCTATTCTGGCCCAAAGGGGGGCGAGAATTAAGCTTGCAAGAGTCAGATGTAAACTCGTGAGATTAAGAGAGAGCTGATTCAGGGATTTTCTGACTTTGCTGATTTCAGCCCTTAACAAAGCCAAACTAGCCCTCAAGAAAACCTGATGGTTCTGAGGAGTGTGAAGGCGATGACTAATATGAGCGAAAACAAGGATGACGTAGGAGTCTCTACATCTCTTAAGAAACGCCAGATCAGCCTTCAACTTTGAAACCTGAAGCGTGCCTGTTCAAATTGATGAACTTTGGTTGCAATGGCTCTTCCGTGCAGGGATTCAATTGTAGAATTGAGGCTTTTGTGATCCATATCAAATTTTTGAGAGAATCTTTGGTGTAAATCACATAAGAATTCATTTGTCGACGCGTTTCGAACCAACTAGTGTGGTTCATCGTCAGGACAAGTTGAAGAAACAGATCCAGCTTAGCATGTTAAATAGTCTGAACAGAGTCTCCAACGACTAATTTGACAACGAATAATTTTGACTTTAGGACCAAGGTCAAATTTTTAATTTATTAATTATTAAATTTTTAATGGAAATTAGTTTAAAAATAATAAAATAATTTTTAATTGGTGTTAATGGTTAGTTGAAAAAGTAATTTATTTTATTTATTTAATTATATTTACTTAATTTTTATTAATTATATATTATTTTTAATTAAAAAATTTTAATACTATGTTGTTAGAATAAAAGTATAGTTAAAATTAAAAAAATTGCACGAGCTAACTATTAAAAAAATAAAATAAAAATATAATAATATAATAAATAAATAAATAGATAAATAATAAACAAATTTTTTAATAAATTAAAAATACTAAATAGATAAATATTATATTATAAATAGTTTAATTGAATTATAAAAAGGTACTCAAATTGAAAATAAATAAATAAATATAATTGATAATAAAAATAAATACCTAAAAGAATAAGAATAATTAAAAATAAAATAAATTAGTTAATATGTATTAATTAAATTAAGTAATAATTAATATATCTATAATCGAGAGAGAGAGAGAGAATAGAGAGAGGAGAGAGAGAGAGAGAGAGCGAGAGAAGAGAGAAAATATATCAACAATCGCAGTTACCTAGGAAAAATAAATATAATAAAATAATATAAAAATTATAAGAAAATAACGAGACAAATATACAAAAAAAAATAAAAAAAATCCATAACTTAGGAAGAGAGGGTTGGGATCCAGCAACTGCTTATCTTCCATTTGTCTTCTCTATTAAGATTGTTCGGTCTCTTCTCAATCTCAAGGGCTTCCCTAAATTTTCGATGATGAAACTGCGAAACCCTAGCGATAACACTCGCCTCCTCTATGCAAGCATGATGCTTGGTACTTTCGGCATGCTCAGCTAAAGCGAAAGACTTGGTCCTCCTATGCTTGAGGTCAGTTGCATGCTCGCTAATCCTTTGATTAATGGAGTGACCAGTCTCACCAATATAGGGGGTCCCACAGGGACAAGGAATAATATAAACCCCTTTCATGTCCTTAGGGTTGATAAGATCCTTTACAGATCTGAGGGATTTATGAATGGCGTTGAGGGGTCTAAAGGTCGAGGGGACATTATGCCTCTTAAGAATCCTAGCAATCTTATCAGTGGTCCCCTGAACATAAGGAAGATGGACACCTGGGACCCGCTCCTTCGGTTTTCTTTTAGCTAATGAATTTTTGGCAGCTTTGAGGAAAGCTTTCTGACCCGGGTACTTGCTATAACCATTCTCAACAAAAACATTAAGGAGGTGGGATTTCTCTTTCTCAAATCTTTTTTCATCAGAGATCCTAAGGGCCCGAGTAGCTAGGGTGTTGAGAACACCCATCTTCTGAGCCGGGAAATGGAGGGAATTGGCATGAAGATACTGCTTCGTATGTGTTTTCTTTCGAAACACTTGGTGGGAGAGGGAACCATCACAATTCCTAGAAATAAGAATATCAAGGAACGAGAGGCAACCATTGACTTCTTGTTCTTTAGTGAACTTAATGGCTGATGATTGACGGTTGAGATGATCGAAGAAGAGATCCAATTCCTCTTGGCCATGATACCAGATGACATTAGTGTCATCTACAAATCTCTTCCAAAGCTTCGGCACGAGGCATGCCGAGCTTAGGGCCCTGGCTTCAAAATCCTCCATAAAAAGATTAGCTACGACAAAGGAAAGAGGGGAGCCCATGGCAACACCACAGGTTTGCTCAAAGAACTCTCCTTCAAAGCTAAAGAAGGTGGAGGTGAGGCAGATCTCCACTAATCGAGCAGTATCAGGATCAGTGAGGCGGTTGATCACCTCCATGGCTTCATTTATGGGGATGCAGGTATAAAGAGAAACAACATCAAAGCTAACCAGGATGTCCTTGGGGTCAAGCTTAATGCCCTTGAGCTCATTAATAAAGAAAGCGGAGTCTTTGACGAAGGACTCCGTACGAACAACTAAAGGCTTAAGCTTGAATGCAAGGAACTTAGCAAGAAGATAGGTAGGCCCACCAATGGTGTTGACAATGGGCCTAAGGGGAGCTCCTTCTTTGTGGATCTTAGGAAGTCCATAGATCCTAGGAGTTAAGGGATTTCTCTCAATGAGCTTATGGTGCAAGTCACACACAGATTTACAGGATTTAATGGCAAGCGCTACATTCCTAGAAATATTCTTTAAAGGGTTCTTGGGAAGCTTCTTATAGCTCCCATTGTTATGAAGATGATCCAACATCTTACTACGGTAATCAACTTTGTTGAGAATGACAGCCACCCCTCCTCCCTTC
The DNA here is from genome assembly GCA_000404065.3 of Pinus taeda. Classification (NCBI taxonomy): domain Eukaryota; kingdom Viridiplantae; phylum Streptophyta; class Pinopsida; order Pinales; family Pinaceae; genus Pinus; species Pinus taeda. Next base: position 20,656 of record APFE031255278.1, on the reverse strand, counting down.
CTTTGTCGGCTTTCAGAACTATGATATCATTGTTTTGGTTTAAGGTTCTAAGAGCTACCAGTTCCTATTTACTAAGGTTGCTCTTTGGGGGATTTCCCTTCCTTAAGATTACTGCACAATCCTTCCTGATAGTATTTTTAATATTATCAGGTAAACCTTTAATCCCGAACTCTATGTCACAAATAATATCCTCCACAAGAATCTTCCTAGGGGCTAAGGCAAAATTTAACCCTCTACTTAAAACCCCCTTCGACCCCTCAACACCATTCGTAAATCCCTCAGATCTGTAAAGGATCCTATCAACCCTAAGGACATGAAAAGGGTTTATATTATTCCTTGTTCCTGCGAGACCCCCTATATTGGTGAGACTGGTCGCTCCATTAATTAAAGGATTAGCGAGCATGCAGCTGACCTCAAGCATAGGAGGACCAAGTCTTCCGCTTTAGCTGAGCATGCCGAAAGTACCAAGAATCATGTTTGCATAGAGGAGGCGAGTGTTATCGCTAGGGTTTCGCAGTTCCATCATCGAAAATTTAGGGAAGCCCTTGAGATTGAGAAGAGACCGAACAATCTCAATAGAGAAGACGGATGGAAGATAAGCAGTTGCTTGATCCCAACCCTCTCTTTCTAAGTTATGGACTTTTTTTTTGTATATTTGTCTCGTTATTTTCTTATTTATTTATTTTATTTATTTTTTCCTAAGTAATGGATTTTTATTATATTTTTTCTCATTATTTACTTATTTATTTATTTATGTTATTTATAATATACTATTAATTATATATATATTATATATATATATAATATTTATATATATAGATATATATATAAATATATATTATAATATTAAATATTAATTATAATATTATATTAATTATATGATAATATATATTATTTTATTATTGTAAGTTAGTCGTACCCAATTTTTTTAATTTTAACTAACTTTTATCTTAACAACATAGTAATTAAGTTTTTTAAATTAAAAGATATATAAATATATATATTATATCTATTATATATAATATTAATATAAAATAAAAATATTAATATATTATTAATATATCATATACTAGTATATATATTATATATATATAAAATTACTTTTTCAACTAACCATTTTTTTTTCTCGGTAAAAACCTAATCTATTAGAATATGTACAGAGCTCGAAAATACATCATGGTGAAACCAGTGAGAAAAAAGCTCTGGGCACGACACCCGAGAGCCGATAATGCACCAAACACAAAAGCAAGAGCTCGCCCACGCAGGGGCACCAGACTAAAACCGAAACTGACCATAGAAGCAAGCTCACGCATGGGAAACAAACTAAAAACCGAGACTGACCAAAGGAGCAAGCCCACACAGGGGCATCAGACAAAAAGGAGATTGACCACTAGAGCAAGCCCACATAGGGGCACCATCCATTTCCTCCCTCGCAGGGGAGACTGTTCTTACCCGATCCATTAACAAAAATTCCGATACAGAGATGACAAAACAGAAAGCGAAAGCGACCATATGCTTTGAGGTTAGAAATGAACCAAAGACAAATAGAAAATAAAACCAGGAGACCAAGCGAAAAGCCAAAAGAACCTTGAGTGCGGGTGTCTTCATTCGTCCATTTTCTCTTCCTCAATCCGGCACCACCCATAGGATTGTCTTTTAGCATCGGTAGGAAATGTCGCTACCTCTTCCCTAGCTTCCGTCCTTTGAACGTTCTGAGTTTGCTTAGCCTTTTCTAGGTCTGAAGCCAGTCCCTTTACCTCCTGCTCCTTATCAGCTTCAGGAGCCTGGGCGGCTTGCCCCGAGTTGACATTCATCCGTTGCCTTTGTTCATCCAGGTTGTTGTCATCGTCTTGTGCATTTTCGATGAACAGGATAGAGACATGCGCGCTGATCCGTGGATTATTTGTGGAGCTGGTGAAATTGAAGATGGTGGAGCCGAAGGCTGGCAAGGTGGCCGAGCTCGAAGCCCCTGCATCCAAGAATTGACTTGAATGGAGGGAGTTAGCTCCACTAGAGCGAGCAAGATTGTAGTGGCAGTAATGGCCAACATTGTCCCCGTCATGCTTGCGTGAGACTCCTCCTCTGGAAGTGCCTCGACGGTTAAGCATACGCTGTCGAGGTCTCACCATTAAGGGACAAGAATTCCAACAAGCCGCGAGATAAACCAGACTCTCTGCTACCAGAGTCGAACGAGTGATGAGCCCGTCCGACAGAGAAGGTATCTCTACGAAGACAGAGATTCCAGTCGTCTGCATAACCACCAACATTCCCTATTCATACCCTGTTTTATCCCTATCGTCCTCACCTACCCTGCTCGGGATCACATCTGCCATAATTGTTGCCATCCTCTGGGCCGAATAACCTCTTCAGGCATTTACTGTCCCATGCCTCTTTGCTTTAAACCACCTGCGTCCTTTCCTGGTGTTTACCGTGGGTGCCATGTGATGGCCGAAGGTCGGCATGTGTCCAGCCACCCACGCCTGTCCCGTCTCACATATCACCCACATCTGGGGCTTTTTCAACTAACCATTAACACCAATTAAAATTATTTTATTTATTTTTTAACTAATTTCCGTAAAAAAATTAATAATTAAAAAATTAAAAATTTGACCTGGGTCCTAGAGAAAAATTAGTCGTTGTCAAATTAGCCGTTGGAGACTCTGCTCAGACTATTTAACATGCTAAGCTGGATCTGTTTCTTCAACTTGTCATGATGATGGACCACACTAGTTGGTCCGAAACGCGTCGACAAATGAATTCTTATGTGATTTACGTCGAAGATTCTCTCAAAATTTGATATGGATCACAGAAGCCTCACTTCTACAATCCTCTTGTCTTCCACAATATGGCTCTATCAGGGGGTTTCTTGAAATCTTCCAACAATACCAACTACCAATATAATATATGCTCTTGATGTTTTCAAATATAATAGACTGTCAATAATCAATATGTATAAATTCTGGTCCACTTCTGGGGATTCCTCAATAGTTCTAAGCTTGCAACCTATAAACATTGGTGTGCTCACTAAAGACCATTCCTCCATGCCAAATTTCTTCAATACTTCCTTGAGATATTTACCTTGTGAGACAAAAATTATTTTGGGATTTTGTGCAATCTACAATCCAAAAATGAGAAATATATCCAAGCATAAAAGTCTCAAACTTGGCCTTCATATCTACTGTAAATTGGCATTTTAACAAATATAAATCATTAGAAAAAATAATTTCACTGACATATACAACCACCACTATGAGTTCTCCATCAATAGCTTTTACATATAAATTTCTATCAGTTGCAACTCTTCTGAATCTACACTTCAAAAAGTAACTCTCCAAATTTCAATACCAAGCCCGAGGGGCTTGCTTGAGACCATACAAGGCCTTCTCAAGCTTGGAAACATAATTAGGCATATTTGTTAACAGAAAACCACTTGGATGTTGTATGTAAACTTCTTCTTGTAATTCTCCATTTAGAAAGGAATATTTCACATCCATTTCATATATTTTGAACTTCTTGAAACAAGTAAATTCCAAAAACATTCTAATTGCCTATAATCTAGCAATAGGAGAAAGAGTTTCATCAACATCTAGACCTTGAATTTGACCATAACATTTGCATACCAATCTTGCCTTATTTCTTACCACTTCACCATGGTCATTCAACTTATTTTTGAAGACCCACTTAGTGCCAATGAAATTCTTATTTGTTGATCTAGGAACAAGTTCCCATGTCTGATTTTTGTCAGTTTGATCCAATTCTTCTTGGATAGCTTTTAACCAATTTTCATCTTGACTAGCTTGTGCAACATACTTTTGTTCATCCATGGAAAACATGGCTACGTGTGCTCATGCAAGGGGATTGAGTAACTTCCTACTTGTCTGCACACCTGAATTTGGTTCACCAATAATTTGATTAGCTAGGTGATACTTTTGCACATACCTTGAAGGGTTTATAACTTAAGGACTGGAATGCTCTTCATTATGTTCTTCTGAATCAGCCTATGGTCCTCCTCATCAATGTTGATCGGTTCATTAGAGTTGGTATTAATTGGTTGTTTATTTTCATATTGAACATATTAAATCAAAATTAATCAAAATATTTTAAAGTAAATTCACCTCCATTATCAGACATTATGCTCTTCATTTTGAAATCAGTTTCACTTTCAACCATATATTTTAAGTATTTTAACTTTTCAAATGCTTCAAATTTTTATCTAAGAAAAAAACCCAAATCATCTTAATGAAATCATCAGTTATAAGCATAAAATGTAATTTACTTGTGGGCGATTAGGATCTTGATGGTCCACAAAAGTCCATGTGTACTAGATGAAGTGGATTTGATGACGAGATCTCCTTAGACTTGAATAGAACTCAAGATTTTTTACCTAATTGAAAATATTTGCAAATCGTGTTCTCTAGTTTAAACAACATGGGTAATGCATTCCTCCTTCTTAGTTTGAATATATAATCAAAATTTAGATGTCCAAGTCTCCTATGTCACAACAAACTCTCATCAATATTTAATAAGAAACACCTCTATGTTTTCTCTTTTAGAACATAAACATGGTTGTCTATTCTCACTACTTCAACCACTATTTCACTTGTGACTGTAGACTTGATTTAAGAAATTTTAGCCTTAAAAATCACATCTTAGCCTTGATCACACCACGACAACTTCACACAATGGAATTCTGACATATCACGTGCATTCGTGGCATACTAAAGAATACCTCTAATTTGACTACATATTGGAAAATACCTCTAAAAATCACATTATTTAACCCCCTAGCAATATGAACCCAATACACTTTCCCAATTTAAAAAACCTCTACTTTCACTAGCTATTGTAGGTATGCATTTTTTCATTAACATTTTTTATACTGCTTTATATTTTTTCATTAACTTTGAGCTCCATTTCTTATACCTCCCAATATAAAAACCAATTACCCCCTAATGTATGCTCAATATAAATTATGTTATTTTTTCCTTAATATATATCCCCCAATATGAATCCACGTGGTATGGTATTTCTCCCCCAGTGAAGCCCATGTGGATCGCACATATGAGACACACTAAGTAGATTATGCTTCATCCCATGAAAAAATAAAGCATTCTTGACTTTAGCTTTCCCATTTGACAGACTAGAAACTCCCTTGCAAACAATCTTACCAGGATCATTATTACCAAAGGTTAGATTTCCCGTTTCAATTGGTTTCCATGTCAAGAATTTTCTTCTATCTTGTGACATGTGCCCAAAATAGGCACATACTATTGACTACCTTCATTATGAGAATACAAAACAATATCACATTTCTATGTACTCTCCTTTTCTTTTTAGACCTTGGGCTCTTAGTTAATCTGCTCACTAACTGGTTGAAGCCTCTTTTCCTTAAGTCTGCAATCAATTTCTCTGTGCCCAAAATTTTAACAGTTAAAACATTAAATCAAATTGTTCCAAGGAGAAAAATATTCTTGTACCTTGGCATGTTATTCCTCTGTCTAATCTGTTGATTTCTTCTTCTTATCCTTAGTTGTAAGTCGGATAATTTCACTCTGCAATTCGATGCTTTATTGCCATAATTGGTGCATGTAAAACAATATCCTGGAAAAATATCAACATAACTCGATAATTGCCTTCTATTTAATGATTGGTCATATTTCTATTTTTTATTTTTTTGCCTTTCCGACATTGTTATTTAGAAAATTTATCTCTTTAATTTCTTGTTGTTTATAATTTTTTAACTCCACATTGGGTTGTGTGGTATCTTTATCTTTTTTCTGCCAGTACAAAGGTGATTGATCTGTTACCCTTTTATTATGTTATTTTACTGGATTCAACCTCAAATATAAGACCACTCAGATCTTTGGAGACTCTCTATGCTTCCAAAAGCTCATTTAAATTATCAACCACTTTTCCAAAAAATTTATTGAACCTTAGTTGGGTTTTTTCCTTTTCTAATTCTTTTCTCAGCGAACAAATTTCACCCTTTAGCCTTTCACGAGCTTTGATTCTTCTCACTCAGTTGTTGATTTAAAAATTCTTGAATATTCTTGCCTTCTTCAATTTGTAGGAGCAATGGTTCAACAACTTTAGCCTTGTCCTTGTTTAGTGACTCCTTTTGGGAATTATTTTTCTTGCTCATCCTTTCGATTTATTTAAGTGCACTTACCAACTCTCCTTCTAAATCTACTTCAACATATTCTTCATCCCAATTAATGGATTCAACTTGCATATTGTCTATAGCCATGAGCATGAATTATTTTAGACTTTCATCATATCTATCCTCATCTAAGGATTGGCTAACTTCACGTTTAGAGGAGCTTCCCTCCTAGATGTAGAGACTCCTCTTCTTAGCCTTGTTTCTATCCTTTTGTACCTTCCTGAATTTTTCTGTAGGATCATAGTCCTTATTCATATTTTCAAGACACTTTGAATCATAGTGACAAACATTTCCACAATTAAAACACTTAAAAAGTAACTTACCTTTATAATTCTTTGCAACTTTCTTGAGCTTCCCCACAAGCTTGTCACCTTCTCCATATTATTCACAACATGGATCACCATGCATCTACTTAGTCTTCTTATATTCTTTTAAGGCTAACTCTTTTGTTGTAGACTTTCCATTTTATATTCTCATCTAATAAGCAATATTTGTGCCTAGTAGTTGTTCTAGAGTGAGGGTGTTCAAATTGGTCATCTCTTCAATGGATGAAAACTTGGGATTAAATATCTCAGGAAGATATATCAACACCTTTTGAACTACTATAAATTCATCTAGTTAATCATCAAGACCTCTTATAGTGTTCACAACCTCATGAACTCTTGAATTTTTTTTTGCAATATCTTCATCATCATGCATATTAAATGACTAAATTGCATTCTAAAATCTTGAATTTTAGCTTGTTTTACCATATTATGGCCTTCATAGCAACCATTCATCTTGTCCCAAATAACTTTGGCAAATGTGTATTCCATCACTTCGATAAGCTCTGATTCGGGTAGGCCAGCAAGCAGAGCATTCATGGCACTCATATTTCATGTGAAATCCATATTTTGATATTTCATAATTCTTGTTGGAGTATTTTTATATTCTTATTCCACGACATTCCATACATCAACAACAAGTGATTGAATGCACGGTTTCATCCTTACTACAACTTTTTTCAATTAAACATAGATTCCCTATTTGTAAATCCTCCTTCCTCATTTACCATGTTCCTTAATATTTCTTCTAGTTGTTAAACTAATATGAAGTAACTTAGCTTTGATACCAATTGTTAGAAACTAGGAAAATACTGGAGGGGGCGGGGGTGAATTAGTATAGGAATTTAAAAAAAATTATCTCACTCGTAAAAATATTATAACAACATAAAAAGATCCAAAAATAAATTCATATGAGAATGACATGAACCAAAATGAATAACAGAAATAACACACAAATATTCTTCAATATTTACTTCAATTCCTTCACAAGGAAACCTATAACATTCTTTCACAAATTTCTCTAGCTACAACCAAAAGGAAGCTGGAACTCCCTGATTTATCAGCTACAACCGAATGGATCTATAACCTAAATATTTACCAACACTTTCTGGAATGAGCTACAATAGTTAATATGAAAGATACAATTGGCTTGGCCTCAATGATTCATCTTTCATTCATTTTCAAACTAGAAAAATGAATGCCGAATCTATACAATTAAATTTGTCTCTAAAAACCCTCACCAAAACAACTTCAACAATATTTCATTACTGAATAGTCCAACAACATCAATTCACCTATACTCACACCATACCACCACAATCCACTACTCAAATATATCACACCAAAAATTATATCTAACTTGCTCAACCAATTCTGCTTATAAAGATTTTTTACTATTTACTTTTAACTTCTTTGCATTTTAGTTATCTTACCTTTAATTCTTGGATGAATTAGTTGTTTATGGCTTTCTCTTGTTCAAAATATTTCTTTTGAACTGATATTCAATTTATCAACCTCTATTATATTGTTCTAAGATCAAACTTTTAGTTTTTATGTTATTTCTGGCACTTTACAGGGTTTAGGAGGAGTTTTAGCTGCAGTTCCAATTTTAGTTGTCTTGTAAATTTGGAAAATCTGCCAAATAAGTCGCCAATATCCTTCATGCCACCAAATTTTTCCTTCAGCCCTAGATGTTTTATATTTTTTCTCCTTTGGCCCATGAGCGTTTGTATTGTGACGATGCCATAGTCCCTGAGCACTTAAATATTTATCTCCATGCATTTTCTCCTTAACCTTCGCCCTCGATCATTGTGTTGCATAAAACAATATGCAAGTGCTTGAACTTGGCACCTGGTGCCTTTATCATGGAGATACTAACATGTGCCTCTTTACAATCCTCGATGTTCTGACTTATGGGATGATGTGTCCCATGGGACTCCCCTATGCCTCTTCTTATTGGTTGCTTGTTGCTTGACTATTCATGCTGACATGTCTCCGCACTATCACCCTATTCATTCTCCTTTGTGCCTTAAGAATTATTCCATGGTATTATAGTTGGGATGACTTGTCCTAGTGGGTCCTCTTTCTCCTCCTGAGAACCAATGGTGAACAACCACTATTTTCATTACCAACTTAGTTTCACGCCCAATCCACCCTCTGGTTCTTAGCATGCATTTCTCAGCCCTTTGGGGATCTTGCCTATGGGATGTCATCATTAGTACCAAATGGCACCTCCAAATTTGTGACAAATGTTACCTAGAAATGGCCTAATAAGGTAACTAAAAATATTAGAATACTTGCCACATATTCACCTCTTATTAGCCCAGTGTTAATTTCACCAACCATTCAAACAAATATTTCTGCGTAGCTTGTTCATTCCATCACAACATTTAAATTCTTTGTGCACCTTGGAACCTCTAAGGTTGGTTCTATGGGATGTTTTGTCCTAAAAATTGTTGGTTGTTTGCATGCCCCCCTTAGGTTGTTCATGGTTTTGAGAGAAGGGATAGTGCAATCAACCTTAGTCTTTAATCTAGTGATCGACAGTTTGGGCAAAACCACACATTTCTTGCCCACTTGCCTCTTAGCTCTCGAAAGTGCTTGACCCCACACACTTACGCTGATGTGTTAGTGGGGACTCATTTCACTTGATCTAACAACTAACATGCCCACCTTTTAATCAAACACCTCCGCAAACTATTCAACTGGTTGCTCCTCTAGGTTTGGCTAACTCCCAAACTTAACCTACTCCAAATCACTTTTAACCAATTTAGCTTGTGTTTTGACTTTTGGGGTTCCTAGCTTTGACTGGACTTATCTTTAGATCCAAGAGGCCTCTTTTAGTCTTCCATGTACCACTAGAAATCTCTTTCAGATCTCTAACTATCTAAGTGAATTCCATATTCTCTTGAGGTGATCTTTTGTAGTAGAAGTGCCTTCAAAGTCATATTATGTCATCCTCTTGCCATCCTTTGCCATGATTTGCTATGGTTTTCCATCAACGACAACACACTTCTATCAATTAAGGTATGAATTGATTTTCTATCCATGAAACAAGTCCCCTTTCTTTTTCTTTCCAAATGAAAACATTGTTTATTCTATCTTCTCAACATTGAGGGTTAAATTTTTTATTAATGTTCAATACTATGTAATTATAATGATGAAATATTATGGATTATAGTTTGATGCATGATTATAATTAGAGAAAGTTACTACAGGTAATTGCATGGGGCATGCATTATAATTTTTAGACCTTCCATTTTGTTGCATGTGTTAGCACCCTATAATTGAACCTCTCGGGTGGGACAAACGTTTATTGGGGTAACCACAAACCTCTTTTGGCTAGAAACTAGCCCTTTCGAACTAGAGGAGGCTCCCTCACTCAAAATAATGTCAAAATGTGAAAACAATAAGGCTTAAGGACCTAAAACATAGGATAGGTCTATAAAATAAAAATATGACTCAAATGGTGGTTAACAAACTTAGGAGGAAAAACCACTAGGCATGGATTCATAATTCAAATCTTACATGAAATTATAAGAGCTTAAGGAAGCACTCATGGCAACAGATGCAAGGCAGGAAGGACTTCAATTTATTACATTTTTCATAGTATAGTGGTAGAAAGATCCTTTCATTACATTCAAAGCACCTAATTGTGAGTGAGATTTGAACATAAATTGGGAATAAACAAAATATATTCAATCACATGAAACAGAGCATGAATAATAGATGAATTCCGAGACATATATTTTTGATAAAATATCAAGAAGAAGAACATTTTACCATAAAGGAGCACCTAACCGAGGGTGAATTTCAACATACTTTTAGAAAATAAATGAAATCATTTCATAGCACCAACAAAGATGAATTCTAAAAATACTTATATCCAATTTAGAGGTGAATATCTAACATGTAAATGGAAAATGTAGGAAACAAACATGCACATTAGAAGGGAAACACTAAACTTGAAAATCATACCACGGGAATCTTTGGTAAGTTCCAAATGTTTTGCGTTGATAATTTTATATTCAGGAAATAAAATCACATACATAGGCCCCTTTTCTCCCAAGTCGAAACATCATATTAAAACCTTGATAGGAAACTTGGCAACATTAAGCTTCAAAAAATCAGACTTATCCACACATTCGTCTCTATCCTAATCACTAACAAGCTATTGTGATCACTATCATAACTCCGAGAAGGTTTCAAACACCAATTTACCAAACTAGGTCCCGCTAATAAAAATGGTTTTGAGAGTTGATTCCTTTTCCTTTTCCACTTTGAAATAATCGAGATGGATGATAAACAATGTAGTGATCCAATCTAGATATTGGCTCAACAAAGAACCATACTCCGCATGCTTTGAAAAATGGTTATGTATGATATTATTAGAATATATTTATGGCTCTACATTATCAAAAGAAAAATATTCAAAACAATGTGAGAATTATCAATACAAGTTGCACTATCACTTGAAAAAAATATAAGTGCCAAAAGGTATGTATGGGCTTCTCTTGATAGCTCCATCTAACTACCTCGGAGAGTCAGGACGATAGCTTGTTACTGTATAATTATACTATAGAACATTATTTAGAAGAGTCCTATAAGAATCTTAAATAGAATAATTAAGTACAAGTAATTACTATCAACAACCAATACGCCTTTACTAATAAGGAAAGATAACAATCAAGGGTTCAACGATTGACTCAAATAGCGCAAGGAACATTTGAGGGACAATATCATGCTTGGAAACCACATGAAGTAAGTTTCCTGCTTAATTTTGACGGCCAACTACTGCAACAAGTCCTACATCCCCCATTAGTTGACTTCCAAATGTTATAAGGAGAACTTTGTCTCAACCTCTTTTCCAGTACCAATAGTGTGGTTAAAGTTGTAACTATCCCTTCTAAAGAATGACTGACAAATATAATGGGTTTTAGTTTCCTTTCCTTTGATTCCATGTATATCTGCATCTATTTGATCAGAGAACGCATCAACAAAATATTATTTTCCCCTTTTCATAAACTCCATAATCCTAGATAAGAGAAACAAAAAACCTTTAAAAGTAGCTTAAAAGGATTTCAGAGATGGAATGCTTACATGCCAACTACTTTTATAAGAATGACAACCAAGAATTGCCATACATAATACCAACTTGAATGAGGCTTGCATGGACCCTTCATTGACTTGTTATTGTAGCAATAATATTTGACTATCAGGAAAATTCTATAAACCAAACAAACAATGATCCATACAGTCACAATATCATATCCATATATGCTAGTGAAAATAGGTTATTGCAATCATATAATAATTTTCATATAAAGGTTTTTTGTATAACACATTAATTTAAGGGGAATCATATCTACAATGTACAAACTACAATAGGGCAACTAAAATATCGAAGAAATATATAGATGATATTTAGCCTCCAATAATGCCTAATCTCGATGTTGTAACCACCCAGGTATGATTCATTTGAAATGATTAAGAAGGTCAATTATCTTTCTTGCAACCAAAGGCTCGTAGCTTCTATTTTGGTGAAAAATGAAATAGTAAATAAAAAAAAAACAGAAGTAAAATTTTTTAAAAATAATATGCATATGGACCTCATGCAAGGGCATCCTTTGCATAAGGCTAACCTGATGTCTCCATTGAACTCTCACACACACCTCACAGATCTTGAGGAGAACATAACACAACATTTGGCACTTGTAGCTGTCATGTGTAGGGCACAACAATTTACATGGTTTTGATTCATTCCCTAGATGGTGGGGTGTTGTGCCAAGCTCCTAACCATTTTATAATACTACCATTTGAAATATTAGAGTAAGAAAATATTGATTTGGGTAGATTAGGGCCCTCTCGTATTGGGAAAACCTTTGGTTATATTTAGTGAGAATACCTGAAAACACACACTACTTTGCTTTGATAATTTTCATGTTATCTGCTCAATGATCTAAACTCGTTATCTCCTCATTGACTATGCTAGCAATCCCCTCAACCCAGAGCTTGAGATAAGATAAATAAAATTTATAAAATGGAAGAGGAAGAAGATGAATGTTGGATACGAGAGGCTGAAATATGATGATAATATATATAATAAGTAAGTAATCTTGGGTGCATTAATTAATGGTTGATTATTGTTAGAAAGTACATTGGAGTGGAATAGAGTAAATGAGAATACCATGGTTTGGTAGGATATTAAGATTTTGGTTTTCAAGAAAACCATGTATCTAACAATGTCGTTAGCTCTAACATAAATATAGTATACTAAAGACTTGGATAAGTAAGACTCAATTGCAATACCACCATTCTTCTTCACTAAAGTTGAACCATAGTATGTAAGTTGACATATTTTATGACTAAATGAAATAATATTTTGCGGGAGTGGGAGATGGATAAAATCTAGATAAAAACATTTCTTGGTAAACTATAAAAGAGAATGACATAAAATAATGTTTAACCATTAGAATACTTCCATTTTTAAAGTAAAAATATATAGATTTTGCAAATGTGATAATGAATACAAGAAGGGGAACTCACCAATACTTATATTATGGAATCGAGCAATTAACTAACCCCAGAAGCGAAATCCATGTAGGTTGGTTAAAAAATAATAATTTTGTTTCATAAAATAGTTTTCTAGATCCAAAATTAATCCAAAAGTAGAAAAATAAAAATGGTCATTATACCTATGATATCAAAGGAAATGCAACTATTAATGAAGGGGCCTATGGGAATATGGAAGAAGGACATGCCATAGGTAGGGAAGAAAAACCCTGAAGGGTATCTACACATAATAGGAAACTTTATTAAAAGTTAATAAACCCTATGTTTAAAAATACAGATATTAAATAAGAAACAAAGCACATAGATGGAGAAATATTATCAGTGAAACGTCCACAGGATCCTTCAAAATCCACTAGTAATAAAAAGAAATGAACGGTGAAGAACTATAAGAAAGAGATTCATCACAATCACATAAGGAAAACATAAGAGAAAGTTATAGGGGTTTATAGCAGAGTGAAATGGCGAACAAAATAAATACAAAGGAGAAATTCGGGGTTCTTTCATAACCATATACCCTTAGATTTGGATCATCCAAAATCGTTTGGACCATCCACGGAATCACGCCACAAGTTTCCATGTGGAAGCCATGTGTCACTATGTAGTTCAATGCATGCTACTAGTGTATGCTACTAGTGTATGTGGAAAGTCCATGTACTATAAAGAATGGGGACATGACACCTATTGAGGATGATGAATATTCAATAATGTCGTCGGGAAAAAAACTCATAAGAGAACACCTAAATTGAATTCAGGTGAGAAAAAAATTAATTACTTTTTCAATTAACAAAATAAATTCAATCAATAAATAATTTAATTAATTTTTAATGTAAGATAAATTTCGTTGACAAATAATTTGATTATTCGTTTTAATTACTTAAAACAAACTTAATTAAAAAATAAAGTTAATAAAATATAAATATGAAAGAAGTATTTCGCTTTTCCCATCTTCATTATGTTTTAAAAACATTCTGAAATTTACCATATTTTGTATTCACCTAAACTAATAACTAAAAAATATTATAATAAGATTTCATACTAACTTTATCATCACTTTAAAAACAAATTGTTATTATTATAACTAAACTCAATGTTATAACAATCAATTTAGATCCATGTTAATTCCATGATGTACCAAGCCAGGAGTGATAAAATCTCTTGAGATACAAACCTCATTTTAGATTGAGAAGAGATGTGATCCCTCTTGGTACTTGGTAGATCTGAAGCTAAGATGGATCTAAGCTAGTATAATATGATATATATGATGTTGACATTGAAACAATTTTATTTATAATTCACATTATTCACAATAAAATATTAAAACATGTCCCCTCATATTTTTTCTTGTATGCATACAATTAATTATTTTAATTATTAATATTTTCTAAAATATTACATATCAAATCCATATTAAGCATTGAAAGAATTACAAATATCCCTCATGCATTGCATTATAAAGCAGTTATTAATGGGATAAGAATTTTCTCAATAATTCTCTCTTTAAATATGTTTCATGTTAAAATATTTTATTCAACCTATGTATCGAAACATTTTATTTGCTTTTAGAAATTAATTAATGGAGCGTTGAAAGAAATAAAATATTGCAAAAACACAGATACATAAATGCATAAAATAAGAGAAACACAAATATATGTGGTTCACCAAATTTGGTCTATGTCCACGGAGAAAGAGTTAGTCCTTCATTTTATATTATCCAGCAAAATGAAGAGATACAACCTACAACAGATCCATTGAAATTTCTTCGTCACTCTCACACAACCTCCTCCTCCTCCTCTCTCTCTACCTCGCTCAGAATAATAATGCACACAATCGCAATACAATTCCCTCATATAAATTGAGGGTTTCATTCTAGGGAAAAAATCCCTAAATCAACATAACTTCTACCATCAAATCATTCACCTAATGAACAACATAGATTGACTAGGTATTTACAATATTTTACAAGGCGATTTTCCATCTATTTTTAGCTTCAAGAGCTTGTTAACCCCCATACCACCAAGCAGGGCGGGATGGTCTCCCTTGGACCCCTATGGGTGGGGGGAGACAATTCACCCTCCCTTGTTATCAGGAAATCTAGTGTCCATTCAGCACTGCTAGTCCCACTAAGACGGGTAGCTATCTTAGAAACAAACAAACTAAAGTTACTTTCGTTTTCCTTTATGAGAAGTAGATAGGAGAGAAGCAGATAGTACCAACCTCAGTCTTTCGCTTGGCTCCTTGCTTGTTTCCTCTCCCCTCTGACAGATATTTGCCACTCCTTCCTTGCTTACCCCGCTTGAAGGAGCACTTGTAAAGTCAAAGCAACATGATACCATCAAATCATAGAGATCTACGATCATAAACAATATAGGACCAGATATATATTGACCACACAAATGCATATATCAACTCAAACATACAAGAATGTGGAGGAAAACTTGAATAGATTTATTGATAGAAAGAGTAGAAGAGAGGATTACAACCCATTGATCTGACCCAGTGTCATCCTCCTAGCATGGAAGCCCTTCTTCACCTCATGAAAAGCTTAGATCATCCAACACTATGATGTTCCACCAAGAAACTAACAACACTTCCTTACAAGATACAAGATTCCAGCCTCTGGATCTCTGGGATGAGGGATCCATATATAGATGTTTGTAGGGGGGTGAGTCAGTTTCTGGGATTTTGATTAGTGTCCTCTCTTTGATAGTTCTTGGTTCCACTTGCAGATTCATGATCTCTTACTTATCACTGGGTTAATTCAGAGAGGCAAGTGTCACAAGAGAAGTTTCTGGAAGATTCCATGGTCATCCACCTTGCAAACTGTCTCTGCCATTTGTCTACTCTTGCCCATCACACACTACAGAAAGGCTTTTCAGTATGCATCATACTTTTTGCATGTGGTAGGTGAGATGCGTCTCACCCTTAGCACTGAGCAGTCTGTATGGTCAAGTTTTGACCAATTCTGAGCAATTTTCCATGGAGAACTTCTGGGAGATGATGTAACCAGCTGACCTTGTTCCTTTAGGGTGTGAAAAAACACTTTTAGGGACTCAGAAGCCCTTGGTTTATGGACATATATGATTGGGGTTGCAGTGCCCAAATATGTCTATAACAAGGATGCTCTATAAGCTCCAACAACATGGGTATGCATGTGTTTGGGGGATTTTCTCCCCAGTGCTATGCCTGTGTCTCAAGGATTTGAGCCACTTTTTTCCGCCTAGAGCCTAGGTTACTTCCCAGATCTTAATGACGCCTTCATGGATGAAAGATAACAATAGAACAATGATATGAATGCAGTTACTTGAGCAAGGACTTGAATGGAACCCTACTAGCCATGACAGGTATTTCGTCAAACATGTCACAAATATGTAATCTATGGGTTTAAACAATAGATCTAAGCATAGGGTCTCATACGCATCTGAGAATCACTAAGAAGCATTGGTGCCTCCACACATTAGCTGAAGTTTCATCCATTGGTCCATAAATACATTTTTCATTCATTTACAACTAAAAACATCATGAGAGCCATACATAGCCACTGTTATAATATGTGTTCATAACCATGATAATAAAAACTTAAATACCAAGGAAACAAGAGAAATATAATCCACATATAAACCAATACAATACTCATGAAATATCAAGGAGAAATAACATCATATTAATCATGCAAACGCCAACTAGTTGTGGGACTTCCATGAACTGCCCTACCAAAGACATGGCTGAGCCAAATCTTTCTTCAGCCAGTCACCCCTATGCCATATTCCAAGCATAAATGCAGGAACTCATAAAACACATCAGTCAAAAACCACTAATGGCTTCTAGAGGCCAAACCACCTCAATTCATCAAACAATGATTCCACCTCATAGTCAGACATCAAAGCCATCACCATATTGGTCTCCATCCAAGCCTTCCAGGGATCTAGAGTGTTTGTTCCAACCAAAGCTTCCAGGGTGTTGGCTTGTTGGGGCCTAACCCAGGTTCAGAGGTGATTTATCCAAAAAAATCCCAATACCACTGGCCCTTTGAGCAATAGTCCATGGAGTGCAGACTGAGGCCTCACCCAAAGTAGTATGGGAGGGTGATAGAACCAAGTTTCCACAACTTGGGGATGTTTGATGGGTTACAAGTGGTTTGCAGTTCGAACGCACATGCACATCGCTACGTGCACTTACCTGTACCTCGTAGCCTGGGATGCTGCCTTTGCGTAGCCCTACTCAAGGGCCGAACAATGTTATTAACCAAGTCCTTACTAGTAATCCTATCTGATTTGATTAACTTAGCTTATTTGTATGCTTTCAGTTATACTTAACAATATTGACAATTCATACAAGTGCACATAGTAAATAAATAGTATAATTGCAATTCATATCCAATAGATCATAACCCAATATAGATACACGTAATTGAGATAAAACTTCTCTTTATCATTATTTATTTTCAGTTACAGACTCTATTCTACCTTGTGTACTCAGCTGTAGGGGTCTCGCACTCAGCTACAGACTATACTAGGCCTCTACGCACTCAGCTGTAGAGCCTCTTCCTATTACTATGACCCAAGACACACTTAGACACTCGCTCTATGCCTGCTATCCTTTTTTACTCCATCCATTGATTACTTCACTACTTTA
This sequence comes from Pinus taeda, assembly GCA_000404065.3. Taxonomy (NCBI): domain Eukaryota; kingdom Viridiplantae; phylum Streptophyta; class Pinopsida; order Pinales; family Pinaceae; genus Pinus; species Pinus taeda. Next base: position 2,968 of record APFE031255278.1, on the reverse strand, counting down.
CAACTTAGAGCCTCACTCTATTTGTACAATCCCATGGTCCATAGACCATGGGTAGGCTGACACTACATTCAAAACTTAGGGTGGACAACCCTATGAAACTAACATACAATTCGTGCTCCGCGCCCACAATTTGTGGAGTTTTTACAATAATATTACTCGAAACTTGAGATTTGAGCCCCAAACCATGCTGTGAGGGGTTTCCATGGCCAAGAAGCCCCCAACAGAAACATTGTGACTCACCCTTGAGTCACTCAATCGTCATGACAATCTTGGCATGGAGTCCCTCCAGATGGTCCCGAATGGTCTTGATTTTTGCAGTGCACTGAGCTGCTGCTTACTGTACTTGTTGCATTCTCTCTTCTAAGACCTCTACTTTTGGTGTGCTGCCTTGTATTTGTGCATGCATCCCATGAATGTGCATGATCTTTCCTTTAGTATCTGTCATGAATGTGAAGGCTTCATCAATCTATGGCTAGATGCACGCTTTGAGAACTGCTTCCTTATGGTACGTTGCATCCACCTGCTACTTTAGTGCCTTGGCTTGTTGCAGTCTTGCAAGTTGTTAAGTAAGGACTACTATCGACATAGTCCCCCTGATGCTGTCATACTGTTCTTGGAGTTCACGTGCCTCTATCTCTAGCCACTAGATGTTGGGTTCCTCCTGTAACGTCATGAGGACCTCAAGCACCTATTCCAACATATTCATACAGTCACACACTGCACCTTCAATTCCTTCCAACCCTGTTGCAATAGCGTTGGCACACTATTCTCCAACTTCTGGGGGAGTGGAAGGTTGCGCCTTCAACCGTAGCTTGGTGATCTGAAGATTCAGCTCTAGCTAAATCTTTGTCATCTCTTCTCTTGCGTCGTAGACTCCACTTGCCAAACTATGCATCCAGACTTCTACTGGTAGATCTACTGTGATGGCCAACTCTGAAACGTGTCGGTAAGTGTCATCTGTTGTCTGCACCAAATATTGATTCTGCGACACCAATTCTTCACGCTACAAGCTGAGCTGTTCTGTGTTAATTTTCTGCTCACTAAGAACCTGGATTGCACGGCTCTCCCTAGCCCATAGTTCTGCCATTATCCCATCCTGTAATTGGTACAACATTTCCCAGGGAAGGGCAGCAAGATTAAGGCCAAGGCCTTTCATCATGCTAATCGACAATTGATCCATTGCATTTGACGATGCTAGAGCTCCCTCCGGCAACACTATTGTGTTCACCATCCTTGTGCACAACATATTCTCTGCTACTGAAGTTCCTTCTGTGACGTGTGTTGACAAGGTACCTTCCTGAGGGGTTCGGACCTATAAATCCTATAGTTGTACCCTGAGGGCCCCCAACATAGTTTGATTCTCCTGCATGAACTCCTGAAGCACTTCAACTATGACATTGTGGGCTGCCTCACTGATGTCATCGAGATCACCTTCGGTTAAGGTGATCAGGTCAATGGCCAACTTCAAGGCCTTGACCTTCTTCATTGGGCCCAATATTTTGGCAATGTGCAGGCACTTTAACTGAGTGGACACGGCCTTCGAGTCCACACTCCCTTTTATCTTTTCTAGTTCCTTTGTTCAGTCTGTAGGAGGTTACTTGGCCCTCATCTGCATGTGTTGTTATTGCCTCTGTTGCCTATGCTACTGCTACTTTTGTAGCTTCTCACACTTGCTTCTCGTTAGATGCTGCTTTTTCGTTCCACCTTTTCTCTCCTAACTGAGTGACACACAACTTAGTGTCATTTTTTTTCTTCTGGGCTATCGCCTTCTCGATTTCTGCTAGGTCTGGATCATGCCATTCGGGAGGCCATGTCTCCAAGATAGTAAAAATCATGTCGTCAGTGGCTACAAATGACAGCTTTGTCGACTGCTTCGTTGGATCATTTTGTGCCCTAATATAAATGTTGTGCATATTATCTTTAAACTCTGCAAAACCATTAATACTATTTCACACCATAGGTGATAGGCACTACCTCCTATTGATCCACATCTGAATGCTCGCATCCATGAGCAGCTAGAAAATTTTGATGTCGTGAATTCGTTTTGCATCCTTGGTGGCCCAGAGCAAAGCATACTTCATAGCCTCTAGTAACTCTCTGTCAATGTGGGGGAACTGACTCCTCTGGTAGTTCTCCCACTACCAGAAATATGGATAAGAGCAACCACGCTTAGTGGAAGGTCTTACCCTACTCCTAGGCTTCGTGACAGTTTGTCAAAAATTATTGACAGAGGAATCTGACCTAGTTGAACTGAACCCCCTTCACACACTGCTTGGCCAGCATGACCATCGACACCTGTACCTCATCAGTGTGATACTTCCTCATCACTTTGTCGGTGAGGAGCTGGGTTGCTACATGCACCCCTTTGTCCTTGATGTTAGAGATGACGCAGTCCCTCTTCTTCTTCTTCGGCTTGTATTTCACCTTCATGGCTTCCGTGAGAGCTAAATCGCTACCTTTTCCGGCTATAGTCATGGGGTCTATTCCTTTACAGGGAAGTTGCAAAACTGTTGGAGAGCAGATGCACAACTAAATTAAACAAAATACATAGCAGATAAATCAAGCACATCAAGACATAGGAATTAACGTGGTTCACCCAACCAATCTGGGCTACGTCCACACAACATAGGCATCAGAAATTTATTAATCAAACAGGAGATTACATAATGAAATCCTCACAAAAATCTCACCCTCATAGCAAACAATCCGAATGGTTTCCTGTTATATAGCAAAGAGAATCTAACTACCTCATAAATCCTCTCAACTCAAATTTAGGATGCATTAACTCCCTCCCAACAAACTGGAGCTAATTTAGCAACAAAATTTCTATTGTTGTCACCTACTGATATTTTTGCCTATTTTACTCCAAACAAAAAATCTCAACAATCTCCACCTTGACAACAATTAGCCTGATGCCCTGTTATTATTATTTTATCTTTTCTGCAAGCCAAGAGAAGCCAAACACCAG
>APFE031255263.1:0-17361 GCA_000404065.3 Pinus taeda | reverse complement strand
GATGGATCTATGTTGATTCTAATAATACTACTTATATTATATAAATTTCACATCTCTATATATAAATGTACTTTCACTTTTATTTTTATTAAAACCTTGATTATCTCTATAAAATATTTTTACCAATGAATAGAGGATTTAGATATATCTCAAAAGCAATTACAATCTTTTTTATTTTAAATTTAATTAAAAAATTGTTATAAAATTAATTTAAAATAAAATATGTATAAAATATTTTGATTGTGAAATGTGTTATGTTTTTTGGGCATGTGGTATTGATAAAACATGGTATTGGCTAATTGTATTGTAACAAATCTTATTTCCAAGTTAATAATATCCATGGTAAAGTAGACATGAATATCCATGGTTAAGAATATTGTTCTATTTTAAGTTTATTGTAAGTATTAAGTTTTTATGTGCTTATTAATTAAATTTGAATATGATTACAAAACCATAATTTAATTTATATGATAAAATGAATCTTAATTTATAGCTACTATTTATATATTATATATTTTAATCCAATATGTATATTATGATTTCTTTTATCTAAAAATATTGTTGGTAATTTTATTAATAAAAACAAAATTACCACACAAAAACTTGAAGTTTATTATCTTTTTACATTTAATTTTTTATTATTAAGTAAGCCAACATTTAAATGTTTACAATTTTTTATGGACACTTCAACATCTCCCACATATTGGCTCTATATTCTGTTAAACCTTTTATAATTTTTTTGGTTGAGCCAACATGTAAATATTTATAAACAAACATTTACACCACTACATCATCACCCTTATGCTAGGTTGTAGAGCACCTCTTGAAACAATTATTTTTAATAATAAAAAATATAACTATAACCAACATAGATCCATTTTAGTTCTAGATCTACAAGCCCAGAGAGGGATCAAATCCTTCAACATGCAGCAAAGCTTGAGGAACTTTCAAGATGCAACAAATCTTGAGGAAATGAGGGATCAAATCCTTCAAGATGAACTTTCAAGATGCAACCAAGCTTGAGGAAATGTTTGCATCTCCACATATTTGATTCATCTCATAGCTTGATAGATCTTTAGTTAAGATGGATCTGCACTAGTTCTTAATAATATTATTTTTAATATATAAATTTCACATTTTCCTCTCTATAGTCAAATATTCTCATTGTTTTTTTAAACTATTTTATCTTTAAAATGGAATATCCATGGAATATTTTTAAGTGTGGTGAGTGGGTTTAGAAATGTATCCTCAAAAGTAATATTAAAACATTTTTCTTTTTAGATTTAATTAAAAAATGTTATAATAAAATAAAAATAAATAATTGATTTTGAAATGAATGATGATTGTTGACATGTGGTATTGATATGCCATGGTATTGTAAGAAAGCCTATTTACATGTTAATATATCCATGGTAAATTGGGGTTGAGTAACCATGGTTAAAAATATTGTTATATTGTAAGTTTATTAAAAGTATTAAATTTTTATGTGCTTGTTAATTAAATTTAAATATAGTTACAAAATCATTATTTTAATTTATATGGTAATATGGATCTTAATTTATTGTTGAAGTAATGCTTCCACGTGTTTTAGGTTGTTGTGAGTTGTCAGTATGAGTCCCTAGGTGTCAATCTAGAAGTAGTTTTTTCACAATGTGTGTGATTTATGTTCTGCACAATTTCACTCTCTACTGACCTCTCTATTTTTAATATGGTATCAGAGTTTGCATTGGATTGACTCCTTCAAAGGAGGGCTAGGAAGATGTGAAGAAGCCTTGAGTGTTATTGTTTATCTATACATAGATTAGTTTAATAGAGTGTTTAATCGATTTTGTTGTGTGAAGTATTGGTGTAGATCCATATATTTGTGTGTAATTATGGTGAGTATCTAGAGGAAACCAAGGGCCATTGATGCCTCTGATCAGTCTACACTTTTGCGGGCATTGTTGGGCAGTGCTCACGCCTCGTGTTATCTGTTTGTTGAAATGATTCACATGGATTTTCATCCGCTCAATAGTCTTGAGTGTTTCCAAAGTTTTGGAGGTGCAATTTTGGTTTCATTGAAAATATGGGCACATTGAGGGTGAAATTCCTGACTTGATCAGAGTGGTGGCCATGACAGTGGCCTATTTGAGTTTTGTGGCATTTTTTAGCATGTTGATGGGGCTAAAAAAGAGATGGAACACACTACTGCAAAAGCAGATGGGAGCTTTCAATTTTATATTTTCATGGTCAAGAGCACAACGTTCGCATGGATTAGGGAGCATGGAAATATTTGTTTTAGCATGGATCAACTCGGCGAAGGGAAAAATATTCAACATGATTAGCTAGATCTGATTTGAATGGAGTTTCATCCAAATGATATTCTAAATCTAGATCTACATTTCTGAGATCTAAAATTGTGAGATATCTACAAGGCATTGGGTATCAGGGTCAGAGACAAGGTCTCTTCGTTATGTGTCATGTAGAAATATTTGACCATCTAAGTCACGGGAGGGTCCGCTCATTCGATGCCAGAGTATGATCTCATGTCAGATGTGTAAGATACTGAAGATGAGACCTGATGGTACAAGACTGATTTATGTGAGAATCACAGTACCTCATCCCTTGTTTCGTTTTAATGGAAGTCAAGAGATATGTTTGATGGTTGAAAATAGAAAAGAGGATGGTGAGATTATTGGAGCCATGTCTAACGCTAGAGTTGCAAATGTCCACCACGTGATGCAATCTAGTCAACACCTGAACATTATACACGATGAAAACATATGCCAAAATGAAAACAATATTTGAAAATTTGTCGTGGGAAATCCAGGCATTCGAGGAGAAGGTTGACAATGACGTAGGATGCGTGCACTATTGGAGGGTATCACGTGCCTGATACCCCACTAAGTTGGAACGCCCCTTAGAATCTATCCCAAAAGAATTCTTCAAGCATAGGCATGACTGAGCATTCAAGGAGAAGGCTACAACGATATTAATCTTAAAAGAAAATTTGATTTCGTAACAAAAGATTTCTTCTTCATGAACAATTGAAGTTGGGTCTTTATATAGTGGTTCAATGTTTTAATGTTTATTTTGGGTCTTTCTTTTTCTTATTTTTAGGGATTTTAGGGTTTGATATGTGAACTTATCATGATTCTATTATATTTATATGAAACACCAATTAATGAACATAAAAAAAAAATTCAAGTTAATGGTTCTCTACATTTCGTGGTGTCGAGAAAACACATTATTGACTTGTTTATGTGACTTTGTTATTTGTTGATGGGTTTTGTTGTGCTTCGAGCTTCAAGAGCATCAGTTACAAGATACTTTTGTCTGTATGTAAGTGTATATGTAAAAAAGGTCAGTTGTATGATGGATTGTTGGATAAGCTCAATACTTAAACAACTTACCTATATAACTAGAAGTAAGTATTTCGATACATACTATTTGGATGGAAGCATGTCCATAGAGATATTAAATGTCTAGGCTATTCTTCGATGTAGTCAAGAAGTGTTAATTGTACAAATTTCATCAATGATGTTCAAAGACAATCATGTTGAAAATGGAGGTCAAGTGACAACTCGAAGATGTGGTGGTGAATAAAGAGAGGTGCTTTTAAGATTCCGCAGTGGATATGGGTGTTGATGAAGACTAGTCAGACAAAGATACATATTGTTATTGTAATATGTGTTTTCTATATTTGTTACATATAAATATTAAGGCCGGGTGTTGGAACTAATGCTTCCGTGCTTTTTACATTGTTGTGAGTTTTCATTCTGAGTCCCTAGGTGTCAATCTAGAAGTAGTTGTTTTCCTATGTGTGAGTTTTATTATATATCTAGATCTACTTTCTTAGGATCTAGATTTGTCGAATTTAGCCAAGTAAATCCTATATATGTAACTTTTATGATCAATAAAGAACACAATGTGTGAGATTTGTGTTGTGCACAATCTCACTATCTGCTCATCCCTCTATTTCTAATACTTATAACTACTATTTATATGTTATATATTTTAATGTGATATGTACATTATAGTTTTCTTTTATCTAAAAGTTGTTCATAATTTTATTAATTAAAGCATAATTTGTAACACCCCTCAGTGAAAAGTAAATATTTAATATACTTTTACTGCAAAGACCTAGTAAATCATGGCTATGTGAAAAAGCCTAGTGAAATTTCAAATTTTTAAAGGTTTGTTTTAATTATTTTTATTGAAAATGTAAACCATGATAAGTCTTAGAATTCACTGGAAAAGACCAAAAGGAGATTTGCAATTGCCAGAAAGTTAGAGATAATTACTTATCTCTCTCTCTCTCTCTCACGCCCCCTAGAGATAAAGATCTAAGTGGGAAAATCCAAAAAAGGAAGAAAGGAAGAAAACGCCAGAGGCCTCCTGTAGGAAGGAAGAGAGAAGAAGTAAAGTGTAGAAACCTTGAACATGACATTGTTAAGGTAGGTACGATGCTTCCAGTCAAGACATTTCTTGAGTCAGACTAAGGGCTAGTGGAAATCCTGAGAAAGACTTGTAAGTTTGAAAGGTTCTTGGTTGGATGGAGTAGTCTTGACGTCAGAGAACCGACCTTTGAGGTCATTGTTTTTCTGTTGTTATGGAACTGAAAGGGATCGGGAGGATAACTAGACATAATCATCGTTCTCGTTCATTGGTTGGAAAGGTCTTTACCCAAGTTGAACTCCCATACCAACTTGATTGATAGATAAGTACAATTTTTTCTTTCAAAATTTATATGGAAATCATAAACAATGTGTTCTAAGACAGATATGGAAAAGATTTTGGCTGTATAGATAGATACTGCTCTAATATGAATAGATGTAACAACCCAATACATTACTAGAATTTTTGGTAATAGATATTAGGTATTACAAGGGCAGTAATCCTTGAGCATTAGTTTGTTTTAAATTCTTTCTATGAATATGTATATATTTCTTGAAGGCATAGGTATCTTGAAAGCTTATTAAGACTGACGAGGTCATAAGAAAAAATAATAAATTGGGTGATTGCATAAAATATACACTATCGAACCATAATGAGAAGGATTGGGTAACTATAAGAAAACCAAAAAAATAAATTCGAAAAACTATTAAATAGACAAATGTTGGAAAGTTAACCCTGAATCTATGAGTGGGGACTTACATTCAGAATAGTCCTAGTCTGTGACAGTATAAATTAGCCAATGGGTAGATACAGGTCCTAAAAAGGGAAGGGAACCTAGGTCCTGTCAGCCCTAGACTTATAAGAAAACAAAGTTTAAATCTCAAACTATTAAACTCTCATTAAAATATGAGCCCTCCTTTTTATAAATAGAAAGACGACATACAATCTCTATGCATAGAAAACTCTAATTACTAGTGTACAATTATTATACTTTTTGTAGAAATAATAATTACATGCAATGCATAAAGAAATACAAATAATTCAAATGAGTTTATCAGCAAATGAAAGGTTCATGAACAAATTGGTTGCAGGTCAACTAGTGCAAACCAACAACCTAGATCTGTTTCTATGCCTATAACCTTACTAAGCTATTTCTTTGGACCCGTTAATGGTATTTTATGTTTATATACCAGGAAATTGATTCATTACAAAATAGAAATCAAGATCGAATAAGAATTATAAAGGGTCTCAGACCTATAATATTTGTATATTGAGACCACTTTCTCTAAGTGACATATGCAGAAAACATGTATACATTATAAAAAGGGATATTATAATTAACTCTCAGAGGGAAAATGGTCATATGCCAATTTAATTGAAAATGTCACAATTATATATTACATAAATTTACATGGTAATACCCCTAAAAGGGTTTGATTATTAAAACCCTAGCTTTGATACAAGCGTCACAGATACAATATTTCCATATTTAAAGGAACCCTAGCGTAAATCCTTAGCGAGACATTTATCAATCACCCTTGGAAATATCAGCATGGAGCCCGGAAAGAAGCCTTTGAGCTCCAAGAATGACTATTGGAAGCTGCAAGTAGAGGACACACGTCTCTAGAATTGAGAGTGGAAGGTCAGAGCAAAAACCCATTATTTAAAATTAATAAGGAAATTATAATGCAAATAGAATCCTTTAGGTAGAGCTAGTTGCAGAATTACATGTAACATCCACAATGGAATAGATCTTTGAAGGAGAACATTGAACTAAGAAATGGTTCAAAAACATTCGACACCATGAGGGAAGTCTAGTTTCCAATTTGTGATCCTTAGTCTACAGACAAGGAGTACTTTATGAAAATTCTTTCCAGAACATATAATATCCTCTTTAAGATAAATGAGAAGGTCATAAGTTTACCCATAGTCTCTATGTCAAGCAAATTTTAGTTGTAATCTAGAGTTATAGTTTGAAGGGTAGTAGATCCATGCCAGCCAAACGAGATAGTGTGAATGAGCTGGAGGTATTCCACTAGATCGGGGTAGCTATCCAACTAATCCTAAAGTCATAACATTCCTCGGGTCAATATGATAATAAACAATAGATCTGCAGCCATATGTCCAGGGCATGGTATGCCAAGTATCATGGAATAATCCAGAGAAACATTGAGTAGGCAGAGTTTTAAGATATGACACCAACAACACTCAAATAGAGTTGAAAACACAGGTATAGGGATAGTTAACACCACCATTCAGACATAAAATGTGCATACCTCAAATATTATAGTAATTGCATGATGGGAAAATATAATATTTATCTTTTGATAATGTGTTCCTGACATTATTAATGAGTTCATATAATATAAAAGGTCTTATACACCTTGTGATTAATTCTAATGGGTAAAAGAAATACATTTTTTTTTATGTTTGTTTGGTGTAAGATGAATGGATGTTACAAGTGGTATCAGAGCTGAAGGATTCAACATTGTGGCCTATGATCCAGACTTCAACTAAATAACATATTACAACTTCTTATCATAGGAGGAAGAAAATAAACTTCTATAGAATCAAAGCAACAAGAAGTGAAAGAACCTTGTTATGAGTAATTGGAATAAACTATGTAGTACTAATTAAATCATTGTTGGGGTATCCTTACCTACCATAAATGATATGTTGGGTTCCTGGGGGAGAAATAACTGCTTGGAGGTAATGAGGAGGAAATACACGCGTATAAAACATAAATGAAATTAATAATAATACATTGTTAAAATTATAAAACATTTAATATTATCTTTAAGTAATAAGGCAATTTAACTGAAATCCCCCTAAAAGTAAGGATTATTTCTTGATGATTGGTTTTTTATGTTGCAATCACTTTTTGTAATCTTCAAAAAATTAAAAATATCAAACATATTAGGAGTGATGTTCATGATATGTTTTATGTCGAAAACCCCTCGTTAAGATTGCGAGGGAGGACACAGAAAGGACAAAATGAAACAATTACATTGGGAAATAATTAATTAATTAGTGTAATCTGCCTTCTTGCACATATATTGGATATTGACCAATAATTTTTCTTGAAGAATGAATGAAGTAAGTATCTGATGGTAGAGATAGACCTTGGAATCCTAATAAAAGAGTAATCTTATACATGCATGGGAAGCAAGCCGAAAATGGGAAAACTTTAGCAACAATGTGAAACATTTTAAAGTGTATATAGGGTGTATTGGTAAAAAATGATTACAAATGTGCGTGATTAACTCTAAAATACATTTCTTTTTTCAGCTATTAAATTAATTCAATATTGAAACTTAATTGCTCGAAAGAAAATGCATAAGAAAATCAAATCTTTTTGGTATTTTTCTTTTATGAGCGCTCTAAGATTGAAATAACAAATGATCATATCATAAATGTAATGAAACTACTCAATAAGAAAATAAATTTCACAAAACTATCATGCTATGATAAAATAGAAACACAACTAAATATTTGTACAACTCGTTAGGGGGCCCTCCAGTGAGTGTAAGTCTATCATTGATCAACTGATCTCTTAGCCACACATTGAAAATAGAGGATTCTATTAATTCGAAATAGAGTTCAAAATACTGGAGATAAAAGCACAACATACTTAATTTCAAAAATGTCTTTTACGTTTCGCCTTATGGCTTTTATATATTTTCATTAAAACTAATTCAAGAGTTCTATGCCGATGAGAAATAAAATTGGTTTTGTACCTAGGAAATAGAATTAAACTAGAACTTTACCTCCTCGTGATTTTCTAATAAAAGAGGAAATCATGATAGATTCTTCTCGAATCATATACTTGTGATTGAACAAGTCCTTTGCATGCTCACTTGATGTTGTCATGATATTTTGCTTATCTTTGCTTTACCACTGCATCATCATTCTCAGAGTTTGAATTTGAGTTTGACTCTTAGATCTCATGATATTTATGGCCTTGTAATTCATGCTCATAGGTGGTCATCCATGTGGTGAAATTTTTTCATCATCAGATACCCTTCATCCCTTTACTGATGCACTACAACCTGTATAAACATGGATATTGCCGTGGAATTAAACATTAGTTGTGGAAGGACCAAGATTTTGTAATTGTAGAGATGTTTTTATTATAATCCATAAAGAGACATAGATTATAAAACATGGGTGATTAATACCTTTTATAAGGTGAAATAACCTTTAATATGCTAAGACTACCACAAAAATGGCCACAAAAAGATAAAGGAGAGGGAAAAAGATGGTAAAAAAGGAAACTATTACAAACTTCAACATTCCCCCACACTGAAGATCTTGCATTTCATCATGCACCAAAAATCAAAATTGGTTCTTCTTTCTTCTTCAATATATGATTTCTGAAGCCTCTGCAAGCACATCTAGACTAGTGCTTTTCTTTATTTTTCTAATGCTGAAGGTAACCCTTGGTCTTTTCATCAGAATTTTACCCTACAAACCCCTAATCTTATTCTTAAGGAAATTATTGTTTGCTTTGAGTTTCTTAATTTTGTTATACTAGTGGAAAACATGTAAAAGTATGTTAACCTTCTATGTTCTTAATATCTTGTTCTATACCTTTGTTTCTTCTCTTTCCTGTGTAAGATGTTTATTAAGAACTTCTAACTCATATATATCCTACTTTATGGTATCATCAACTCTATGGTATGAAAAAAGAGTTCCATTGAATGAATTTTATTGATTCAGTGAGGAACTTACCTTTTGTTACGCTCTTTGTTCCTGGGATTCCACATAGTCATAAATTTCTAGTTGGATTGGGTCAATATCTGGTGTTTTTCTTGTCGGGCTCACTGTGTGAGGTGGTGTTCTGTACCCTTCTTCTTCAAGCTCTATCATTTTTGGAGACTGCGTACTTAAAAGTTTTGAAATTATCCCGCTTCTTCTCAATTATAGGCCTGATCCTCCAGTGTTTTGACTTTTTTATTTGCTAACCTCTTGTTTTCTCTTCTCTAATTTTTCACTTTCTTCAGGTAGCTTAGAACTTAAGCTGGCTTTCTTTCTTCTAAGACTCTATTTTTCGTTTTTCTACTTACATTTTTCAAAATTATTGAGAGAGTAAGGTGTCGTCCTCAAATGAGTCTTCTGACATTTCTATTTCATTATGTTCTATATTTTCTTCTGCCATTTTCTCTTCAAGGCTAGGGTTTGATGCTGAATTTCGTCGACTCCTTTTAAACTTCCTACTTGTTTATTCTTCTTAAACTTCTATAAAGTGGTTACAAACCAGAAAATCCTGTGAATTGTCTACCTTAGATTCTACATGTGTTTCTATGAGAATTTTGATCAATCCATGATGGTAGAGGGAATTAGCAATGGATCTAGACTCTCTCTGTATACTAGATACCATATTTCTAAGAATTTAAAGAAAAATAAGGAAAATTGTTTTCATTCTCATCAATAAAATGCATCAAAAGTCGCCATGGTAGAAAAACATAGTTTTGAACCTTCCTTCACAAGTTAATTTACTTTGGATAACCAAAAATAAATTTATCCATTTCCATTTTAGTTCTGTAATTGGGATTCCTTTTTTAAAGATGGATATATCCATACCTGGTTCTCTAAGGAAGTGTACCCAGTCATTCTCCTTGATTTTCATGTTCATGAACCAGCTTTCTCTGTTTCTGGGAAATTTTATAGTTTCTTCCATGATAGAATCTGTCAAAATAAGATTGATATCTCCAATTTCTGCCTTGACTTCATTAAAAGCACAAGAAAAAGATTTGGAGACCTTTGTATCATGCCCGTCGAAATTTTCAAAGAACTTAAGCCCCCCTACCTGCTACAACTGATCTCTAACTCTATGCTTGAATAAACTTGTTTGTGTTTAGTTCAGACCTGATAATGATACCCATGGTGGAGATAAGTCTAAGTCTTCGATTTTTCCCTTTCGACAGGGATGATGGAGGGTTGATACAAAATGAGAAGGATTGACTAGTGAGGCTTTTAGAATGGAGTGAAATGGGATGAGGTTGAATAAAAATGATGGCGAAGTAGGCTACTTACATAGTATTAGTTTCATGATAGGAATGCACTTTTTCATATGATACACCATGATTCTTAGATCTGATTTCATAGGAACGGTGAGATATATGCAAAATTGATGTGACCGAATGAGTAATGATGATGGTGGGGTGTAACGGTTATGCTTTTTAGGTAGTCTTATAAGGTTTTATAACGATTCAAGATTTTCTTTAATAAAATAATCCCTTGAATTAAAACCTAAGTTCTTATATGAAAAATAATTCAACATCCTACATACCTTTTCTTTGAGAGTTCCTTTGCTCTAGATTTTCCGATGTTGATGTAGAATTCATACTTGGCTACAAAATTGAAGATGAGTTTCAGAATGACATAATTCTATTATTGCTCATTTTGAAATTTTATTTCTCTTATCAAAGAAAAGACTTTTTATTGTTGTTGTTGCTTTAATCGTCAGTGAAGAAAAATGGTCTTCAGAAATATTATTTATCATCTAAAATTTATGACAAAAATAAGGATAGAAAGAAATAGGGACAAGAAAAGTGAATTATGAATATATAAACCTCCAAAAAATCTTGGTTTTCAGTTAATATTTTATGTATAAATATGCCAACATAGTTGGTTTTTATGTTTAAAATAAAATATAACTATAAATATAAAAACCATTTATGTTGGCATATTTATACAGAAGATCTTAACTGAAAACAATGATTTCTTGGCGGTTTATATTTTCGTGATTCCCTTTTCTTGTCCCTATTTCTTTCTATCATTCTTTTCTAATAACTTTAAGATGATAAACAATATTTCTGAAGACCATTTTTCTTCATTGATGAGTAAATCAACAACAACAATAAAAAAGTCTTTTCTCTGATCAAAGAAATAAAATAATAAGAAAAATTACAATGAAGTTGGAAAATGAGGAGAAGAATCTCCATTCTTGACCAATTGGAATTTAGAATTCTCTTGCAAATATTTGAGGAACTCTTCCTTTGTTAGTGGTTTATGATACAAACTTAATATATGAGCATTAACAAGGAAAGTAACTTGTTCATCATCAATAGTTTTTATTTTCACTACTCCATTGTAAAAAATAGTATCTATCTCATTAGGACCAAGCCAATGAATTTGAAATTTCCTTTGAAATTTTTTAAATTTTGAATAAAAAATAAGAGCTTAGTCACCTTGCTTGAACTTTTTAGCTTTGATAGATTTGTCTTTCCACTTTGATATTTATTGTTGAACTATGTTGGTTCTTTGACTAACATCTTATTAGATGTCATCTAGCTCATTCAATTGTGCTAATCTTTGTTTTTGAGCTTCTAATAGATCAAGGCCCAATTTAGTTGTTGTTATGAAGGTTTCCACTTGGAACTCAGTTGGAAGTAAGACTTTCTTTCCATATATAATCTCATAAGGAGCATGTCCAGTTGTGTTCCTCCATGTAGTTTGATATGCCCATAGTGCTTATGGAAGCTCTTCTACCCAATCCTTCCTATGCAAGTGCATAATCTTGGTGAAAATTACTTCAAGTACTTTGTTGGTGGATTCCACTTATCCATTGGCTTGTGGATGATATGGAGTAGACTTTCGATGCTTGATCTTATATTTCTCCATGATATTTTGAACCAACTTAGATGTGAATTGAATACCTTGATCTGTTACAATTTCTCTTGGAACACCAAAATGAGTAAAAATATCCTCAAAAAGAAATGTAACTACAATATTTTCAGTTCTAGATAAAAGAGGTTTAGCTTCTACCCATTTTGTAACATAATATGTGCAAACAAGTATGTACATATTCTGTTTAGATGGAGAATTTATTGGTCCAACAAAATCTAGAGCCCATATTTCAAAAGACTCTACAAGTACCTGTGGTTGTAGAGGAATTTCATTTGATGGAATAAGCTTCCCCATTTTTTGACAACTATCACATCTTTTGACATATTCTTTGGCATCCTTGAAAATGGATGGCCAATACTATCCGAAAAGAAGGATTTTGTAAGCAGTTCTCTTTTCAGCAAAGGCCCTCCACATGGCTCATCATGACAAGATTTCAAGATTTCATGTACTTCATCTTCTACAACACGTCCTCAGATGATCAAATCAGGTCTAGTTTTGCACAATTATCCATCAATCCAAGAATAAGGTGTATTGGTTTTGATCACTTTTTTCTTTTCTCTAGCTGACAATTGTGGAGGTAACTTTCCTGTAGACAAATAATTAGAATTATCTGCAAACCAAGGTGTTTATTAGATACTGCAAAAATATATTCATCATGAAAGTTATATTTTATAGTAATATAATCATTATTATTCTGCATTCTAGAAAGAAAATCAGCAATTGTATTTTTTTTACCTGGTCTATCAACAATAGTAATGTTGAATTCTTGTAACAATAGAAACCATGTTGTAACTCTACTGTTAGTAATTGGTTTTTTCATTATGTATAGAATGATAGAATGATATGTATGAATGAAGGTTTCATAACGAGTGATATAATGATGAAACATATTAATTTCATGCACCACGGCTAAAAATGCCTTTTTTGTTACAACATAATGTAACTCTGCTAGAGTCAATTTTTTTCTTGTATAATAGATAGCATATGAAGTTAAATATTTTTTTCCCAACATAGCTCCTAGACCTATATCTAAACATCACTACAAATGTGGAAAGGAAGAGACCAATTAGGCTCCCTTAGAATTGGTGCTTCAGTGATCTTTTTTTTCAATGTCTCAAATGCTTTTTGAGAGTTATAATTCCAAACAAATTCACAATATTTTGTAAGGAGTTTGAAAAATGGAGAAGCTATTTTTTGGGAATTTTCTATGAATATTTCATAATATCTAGTAAATCCAATAAAACTTCTAACATCTCTTTGACAAACAAGAATTGAAATTTTAGAAATTATTTCTAGTTGAGATGTATCCACTTTAATTCCATCACATGAAGTATGGTGGCCTAAGAAAATGGCTTCATTGAACACCATAAAACATTTCTCATGGCTTAATGAAATGTTTTCCTCTTTACATCTAATAATATTTTTTTCCGAAATTTTCAATAGCTTCCTCAAAAGTATCACCATACAAAGTAAAGTTATCCATGTATACTTCCACACAATCGTGAAATAGATCAAAAAAGATACCTAAAATTGCCCTCTAAAATGTGGTAGGTGCATTACATAATCCAAAGGGAAGTACCCTATATGCATATCTTCCCCATGGACATGTAAAAGTAGTTTTATCTTGATCTTCTGGTGCTAGTTGGATTTGATTATATCCACTAAAACCATCTAAAAATGAAAAATACTTCTTTCCTGCCAAGGTATCTTATACTCGCTCTATAAAGTGTAGTGGAAAATAATCTTTCAAAGTAACCTTTTTAATTCCATATAGCCAATACAAATGATCCATTTTCCAATTTTTTTTGGAACAGTCACTAAAGCTAACACCCATTGACTATCTGATATTGGATAGATGAAATTTACATTAAGTAACTTTTGTAGTTCCTCAATAATTTCTCTCAGATTAGGATTCATCCTTCTCCGAGGTTGTCTGATTGGTTTGCCATTTTCCTAAATATAAATATTATGCATACAAGTTTTAGGATAAATTCCTTTCATATCAGTGTACTACCATGCATAAGTAGAAGAGTGTTTCTGTAGCATCTGTATCAATTTCCTCTTTTGAAGTTCTTCTAAATTATTATTAATATTCAATATTTTATTGGGAAAAAATTCTACTTGAGAATTGTCAAATGTTTCCATAGAATGTAAAACCATTTCGTGAGATGATAGATATTCAATATTGCATTGCTCTTGAAAATTTTGAACTTGCTCACAGTATGAAGAAGAATCATTATTATTCATTAAATTTATCAATCGATATTCATCATCTAATTGTGAAAGAGTATAAGTTGGTTTCATATCATCAAAGTCTACATTATCATCATCTATCCAAATTTCACTTTCTACTTCAGTTATTTTTTTTGCAGGAGGATACATTGTAAATTTCTTAGCTGACGTCCCATCAAAGATATATATATTACTAGATCTAAAACTTATGAATGCATCAACTATAGCTATCCAAGGTATATCAAGGATCAGTGGATGGCCTCCTAAATTATTCTTGGGATTTAAATTCATGAAATACACATGATATTCCCAAGAATATAGAGAAACACACACATCTTCTAATACTCCATCTGGTTTGAGAATAGATCTATTTGATAATTGTAATAATGTAGGGGTATATTGAATATTAGGATTCTTAAGTTTCTCCATTTTCTGTTTACTCATAATATTGATGTCTACTCCTATATCAATCAAAGTGTTTGGAATTTCAATACCATTGATATGAATTTTCATAATGGGACTACCAAGATCTAGATATCTTTGAACAATAAGTTTCCCCATTATGATATCAACAATTTTTTCTACCAATTGGATTCCTTTGTTGACACCTAATATTCATGATTGGGAATTTTATGTAAATAAAATAAATTGGGAAGGTGAACAGTCATCGGGAGATGAACTGAACAATCACTCCCTATTGTATATAATAATGGGTTACCTATGGAATAATATATGAATCAGTTTTCTGCCAAACTGGAGTTACTCCTAGCCTGACATGGTATCATACCTAGCTCCTTTTTTTAGCCTTTATGTCCTTGTAACTCCTGGTCTACTCCACTGCTCCCCATATAATTCAATAATTGATTACCTTACCTGCTTCTGTCTGCCATCCCTACGCTCTCTACCTGATATTCCTCTGACATGGTACCTCTGCACTTTCTGACTGACATAGTATGAACGCCTGAGACTGTGCACTACCTGGTTTGAACACCTGGACATGGTATCAGTCTCATAGGCTTGAACAATTGAAATTTCATATATCTGAATGTTGTTACGCATATAGTTTCTTTTTCAATAAAAACGTTGCTGTTGTTAATACGCCTGGGATTGCGCACTGCATATTTGAGACAACCTGCTCATGTTTTTTTATGCTTGGCTATGTGGTGATAATACCTGAGAAACGTGGAGATGTGTTGCCATAGTGTGAGATAACTCCTGCGTTCTCTGATATTTTTTTGTCCCAATTTTGTAAAACTACACAGAGACTGTGCATTGTTTTTTTGATGAGTGTATCTTACAGTTTCAGCGTCCATATTGAATTGAGTGTTAATATCGAACTGAGCTATTCAGCGTTAATGCGTATCTTACATTCCCGTCAACAGAATTAAATCCTGTGTTGAAAAATTAGATAGATATGTTTGCTTGAAGTCTAACATATCTGCTAGAATGCACATACCATTGAACGCACTCCTAGTCGAGTCATTTGCCAACGTTGTAATCAATCCACATGTCCATGACTTGAAATGTAGCGTGCACACTCGTAATCCGCCTTCGGTCTGAGAGGATTGAAACATTGTAGGATTTTCTAAGAGATGATTTGGTTAATGTGGATGATTGAAGCGCTGGATGTGATTTGAGTGGAAGCAAATGCCTCTGGTCCGACTGTTGGTTCATGTGGTGTGACCAGTTTCAGGCCCAAGTTTCATCGTTGCCGCTTTAGCAGCCTTGAATAATTTTTTGTTGCGCTGGATTGAATAATATTTTTCCATACTTCTTTCTTTTAAAGTCTGGTCAATATACAGAGGTGTGAAATTATTGTATGGTGAATGGTGTCAAATACATTTTCAAATGTTGTTGTTTCATTGGTGCGGTGAGCGTGGAATGAAATTTTATTAATTTTATTTGGAAATATGTTATATGATTGAGAAGTGGAAGGTATAACATATATATTGTTTCTCTATCAGCAGAAGTTTTTTTTTTACAAAATGCATTCAATTATCTCTATGGTAGGAATAGTTCTCTCTGGCAAGGAGAACTATCCTAATTGGTCCCGGATGATACAACACACCCTCATCTTCAATGAGTTGTGGAAAGAAGTGTGTGTCGGAGAAGGAGACAGTGACCCAAAAAATCCTACCTCAGACAAAGAGCTCGCCATTTGGGAAAACAAGAACAACAAAGCTTATGCATTAATCGCAGCATCTATAAATAAGGAGGTGAGTCGACACATTTCATCATATTCAACTGCCTTTGAAGCTTTACAAAAGCTGAAAGAACTCTATGACTCACATTCTGCACTTGAAGTTGTCCAATTTATGATTAAACTCTTCACTCTTGAACTGCAAAATAATGATCCTCTTGCTCTTGCATCTGAAATAAAGTCTATAATGCATGATATCAAATCCACTAAAGTTGAGCTGGATATCACTCTGCTTTTCTCAAGGCACTTTATCCTACATACTCCAATTATCTTGAGTCTTTGCAAGAAAATGAAAATGTCAAAGATATAACCTTTGACTCTCTTGTGAAAAAGTTTGCTGAAAGAGAAAAAGCCTTTGGAAAGAAGACAGCCCCTGAATCTTCTGAAGAGATTGTGTGCCTTGCTCATAAAGAAAAGTATCCTGCTCAAGATTCTACAAGAGGAAGAGGTGGACAAAGAGGGAGAGGAAGATACTTCAGAGGTAGGGGGGGCAGACATTCTCAAGGAGAAAAGGCATATTTACATTGTATTCGCTGCAAAAGAAATGGATCACATGATGCCTCTACATGCAAGCTACCATGGGACAAAATTGAGCAGAGAAGAAACCAACAGAAAGGTAAAACTGATGATACAGACAAAGGTAAAGCAACTGAATCCGCTCACTATATTGAGGCACAATGTAACATTGGAGTAAATGAAGATTTGTTTAACACTTCACTTGCTTCCTGGAAAAATGACTGGCTGCTTGATTCAGGAGCAACCTGTCAAATGACTCATAGAAAAGACTTTTTTGAAGATTTCACTGACAATGTTGATGGAGTAGTTTACTTTGCAGATCAGTCAAAAATCAAGCCATCAGGGCTTGGCACAATCAGGCTTAAACTGCCTGGTCTCCCAGACTTTCTTCTTGATCATGTTTA
>APFE031255256.1:0-13299 GCA_000404065.3 Pinus taeda | reverse complement strand
CTTTTCAAACTCTCTAAACATGAAAAGACGCCGAGTTCTTCCTTTGTCAGGCTCGTTAAAACTTAATGACATCGGGCTTCGTCGAAATGACGCTCTCCAAGCATATGCTATCCCTGTCAAGCTTGTCATCCAAAAGTAATTGGGGTACTCGCCAGAAATGGTGGGGGAAATAAAGGAACCGTAATCGTTTTCATCGGCAGTATGTCGCTCTTGAACATGGCACTGTTTGCATTCGTGTCTGGGTGGGGACATCTCATCTCACTTCACTTTTTCCTCCATGGGTTTGGGTTATCCTATTTGGCCACTCATCTTCTCATTGTCCTTTCATTCCGACTTCTGATCATTTGACCCCCAAATACTGCGAAATCCATCATTGTGCCGCCGATATGTTCAAGAGAAGTTGACCTCTGCAAGTATAACCTCCCTCTCTGATGTTTCACACAAAACAAATTGTCTCTTCCCATCTCGTGTCGATGATGTGGGAAACACTATGGCCCACCTTCGATAACACTTCCTGTCGACTTCAGCTCATTATCCACGAAAGTGACCTAGAGACTCCCTTCAGGTACCTTGGAGCCTGCATGCCTCAATGGCAGGTTCTTCGTGTTCGACGCGAGGTTTTCATCATTGGCCTCCGATCGAATGACTCCGCGGGTGTTCGACACTGGCTCATTCATTCACATGCCGTGGATTGTACCTATAGTACCTTGAGGACCATCGTCATCATTGGTGGCCCCTCTCGCGTCTGTTAACAGCTTTCATCATTGGCTGGTAATCAGACGATGTTCAAGAATGTTTGACTTCGACTCCTATATTCACATGTTTGAACTTGTACTTTGTTTGGGTTTGGATGGAGCGCAAGACCCTGGTTCTAACTCATCGTGGGCCAGGTTGCGATTTTGTGGGACATCATTACATGACTCATTGATGGATGGCTGCGACCATACCTAAGTCTTCTTAAGGATGGCTGCGACCATACCTCATATCATTATGGTCTCTTCAGCTGGGTGGCTGCGTCCACGCCACAGACCTTTCTTCATATATCTTTTAGATGGCTGCGCCCATGCCTAGACTACATGTAATTGAAATATCAATTGTATCTTCCTGCAGGTTCTTCCTGGTGATGTTCCAGTCCAGCAGTCTTGTAAAGCATTTCACCCCTCCCACTCTCTCGGGCTTCATGCTTTAGGGGGCATCTGTTACACAGTAAAATGTCACTGTCACCTTGTTAGTCCCCCTACTGTGTCATAAAGTCACATTCACCTTGCCTGTGCTCTCTAAAATGGCTAAAAACCCTCTTTGCCTAAGTTAATTGAATCATCGCGTCTGTTTATTAAATAACCGCGCTGACTGGCGGAGGATAATGTAACTGCTGCACTGCCAGCGCGGAAGCACACGTGTTTTCCGCACCATTCCAATTTCATGGACAGCGCGCCCTCCGCTTGTATCACTGTGCGCTGACCAGACCTCTTCTATAATCGATTTGCGATGACAGCGCGCCAGCCCAGCCTTGCACCCGCGCTGATCCTGTTTAGGCGAGTTTCTTCTAACAGCCAGCCTTCCAGATGACTCCAGACTTGGCTATTAGCATTGTTGAGGTCGCCATCCTTTCTCTGGCATGTCTGTTCGACTGATCATCCACTTATCTTGGGGGAAAGCTCATCCTTTACCTATTCATGGAGACTTCTTCTCCTTTATAAGCCTACTCCATTGCCCATGAGCAGCTAGTTTTGAACATATAGACTTCGATTGAGGAATTCTTAGTGCATTAGTGCTGCTCTTTGTAGGCATTTGGTGTGTTGTGTGAGGATTGCTTTTGAGCTTGAGGAAGGTTATGAGCTTGTTGCCTTGTATTGTGAGAGAGAGACCTCTTTGACTTGGGAGATCCACTTCAAAGGTGAATGCTTGGAAGACATGCTGGCTGGACCCTCTAGAGAAGGACTCAGCGTCAGGACTTCGGTTGTACCTTACTCTATTTTCTGATTAATAAATATAGATGACTACTCTTATGGTTCCATTTCCATTTGTCCTATGAATGATTAAATGTGAATTGTATCTTTCCTGACTGATGCATAGTTGTTTTTAGTAGATTTTATGCTTGTGTTTGTTCTCTCTTTGCTTGTGCAGGTGTCCGTCCGCGAGGATAGTGGAGGACTGTGATCGGCTGGAGCGAAGGAGCGAGAGGATCATCTCTTCGACAAACATAGCACTGGAATCCAAGTAGGTTTCTTTTACCCACTTGTTAATTACAACTAGGAACCTGCAATGTAGCATTGTTTCATTGTTGCTAGACCCCCTTTGGGCTAGTGGGGATTGCCTCTATCCGTAGAGGGGATTTACCTCTCCAACACATGGACTAGGCTCCTACGTATGATCACATAGGTGGTGACTTGTTATCACCAACACCATTACTCTAGGGAGTCTTCCAACATTTTTTGAGTTTTTGGGTGGTGTGACCAATTTTGTCCTGGACACAGAACATTTTGTAAAATATATAAACAATTAAATATATTTTTGATTTTTGGAGCTTTATTTTGGTTAAGTTATTTGATCCTAATGCAAATGTTGATGAAATATTTTTCTTTTATAAATGTCGCAAATGTATATCTAACACATAATTTTCTAATGAATCAGTTAATGTGTTTAAGCTTCTGGAAATGTGTTGATATTGAATGGAATCAAACTACCTTTCCAAAATCCCGACCCTTAGGAACATACGATAGATAGCTGGATTCTGAGCAGAATAGATGCGAGTAAGTTGTAGGATGATGAGTTGTGAGTCTAGCCTAATGTCAAGTCAGCGTATGCCATGTACGATGGCATCGGAGAGGAGTTCTATCAACGCACTATATTCAGTGATGTTGTTTGTTGACCGACCAATACATACCCCTCTTAAACTCACTAACTCGCCGCTTGGATCAAAGATGGCCCAGGTTGCAGAAGATAGGTTCTGCATACTACGACTAGCTCTGTCGGCATATCCAACAAATGATTCCAATAGGTTCAACATCTGCAACAAATGAAAAAGTCGATTACCTAACCAAAATGATCAGTCTTGATGAAAACAAAAATGTAATAAAGGCATATGAAGATATTACTACGCTTAGTCAAGCATAGTAACACTTAAGGTACAATCCATTTTGAGGTTGCGACAATGGGAACCCGTTGTAATCTACTGGCTCGTAGGCTCCTTTTGCTAAGACTTGATTAAGAATGTAGGGACCAATCCACAATGATTGGAACTTACCTGCTCCTAATTTAACGGATTCCTGATCATAAAGTAAGACCAGGTCACCTTCTGAGAAGACACGGCATTTGACATTCTTGTCAAACTTCACCTTGACTCATTTCTTATGAGTTTCCTTAGCTAAGGTGGCCTCATGACGGATTTCATCCAATTGGATTAGTTCCAACAAATGAGCCTTTTGCTTCGAAGTTCCGGGGAGAAGGTCGACTGTGAGCTTGAGAGATGAAATCTCACACCGAATCTGTAAGACTATTTCCAGGCCATACACCAGCTAAAAGGGTGTAAATCCGGTAGCATTTCTTACCAATGTCTAGTATGCCCACAAGGCCGAGTACAGGACTAGGTGCCAACTCTGTTTATGGACTCCAATCATCTTTTGCAGCATACACTTCAGGACTTTGTTGATTGCCTCAAATTGTCCATTAGCTTGCAAATAATACGGAGTGGAACTATCACGGGATAGTCCTAATTTGGTAGCTAATTAAACCATCATGTGATTGCGGAAATGTGATCCATGATCTGTGACTATAGCTTGTGGAGCACTGAATCTGGAGACTACATGATTAAAAAAGAAAAGAGTAGTCGTTTCACCGCTATTGTTTAATGTAGGCATCGCCTCAGCCCATTTCGTGAAATAGTCAACTGCGACAATGATATACCCATCCCACCAGCCGAGGTTGGGTTACATGTCATGAAATCTAAGCCCCATTTGGCAAATTGCCCAACCACAAGTACTGGATGTAGAGGTGCGGGTGATATTCTGGTTTCGCGGTCGAAGATTTGACAAGGATGGCAACTTCTGACTGCAGTTATGCAATCTTTGAACATTATTGGCCAGAAGTAACCTACCTGTAAAAATTTTTGTGCCATAGCATAACCAAATTGATGCCCCCCACATGCACCTGAATGACAATCATTGAGGACTTTTTTGACCTCCTCATGGGCGAGGCACCTTCGCAGAACTGTATTGATACCACGAAGGTAAAGTGCATCCCCGACGATCATGTAGTCTTTTGTTTGGTATTGAGTACGTCATTGTTTTGAGCGAGAGGTATTAGGCCTATATGTTTGGGTTTGGAGATAGATGATTATATCTCCATACCATGAATCACTCGATGATATCAGAAACAAAGATTCATCCACGATTGATGCTTTGGATGATGAATCATTGGATGATGATGTGAAGTCGCATAGTAACTCTGTGAGAACTAGAGATTTCTTTGATTTGTATTTTACGAATTCCAGATCAAACTCTTGCAAAATAGCTATTCATTTTGAATATTTGCCCCCAAGTAACTGACACAACAAGATGTAAGTCATAGGGTTGCAATCTGACAAAATGGTACTTTTGCGAAAGAGGATATAGTGTCCAAATCTCTGTACTACTTAAACAGCTGCAAGAGCCAACTTTTCAACATAGGAGTACTTGGTTTTTGTATCATCTAAGTTTCGACTTAAATAATAGATAGGATGTTCAATTCCATTGTCTTCTTGAACTAAAACCATTGCGATGGTTGTATCTGCCGCAACTAAATAGAGGTTAAAGTCTTATTGATAGTCAGGAGCGTACATTAACGATGATTTTATTAGGGATTACTTTAGAGCATCAAAGGAAGCTTGCACAATCTGATCCCAGTTGAAAGGCACTTATTTTTCAAAAGACGTGTATAACCTTTAGCAAGTTCGGTGTAATTTGGAATGAACCTCCTTAGAAAGTTTGCCTTCCCTTGGAGTTCCTAAATTTGAAGCAAATTCGAAGGTGGAGGCATATCGATGATCGACTGAACCTTACATGGGTCGAGATGAATCCTGTCCTTTGAAACCACAAAGCCAAGTAAACGACCATAACCGACACAAAACACACACTTGTGCGGATTGAGTCGTATCTTGTAGTGTCGGCAATGTAGAAAAATAGCTCTCAAATTCTGCGAATTATTAGTCCACTTTCGCGAATGAGCCGGAAGATCATCGAGATATGGTTGAATGATGTTCTTGATGTCATGGAAGGTATAATTCATAGCCCTCTAAAATTTTTCCCTTGCGTTCTTTAAACCGAAAGGTAACTTGTGGTACGCGAATGTACCCCACAGACAAATAAATGCAGTCTTTGACTGGTCTTGTGGGTGGATATTTATTTGATTATACCTGGAAAATCCATCCATAAACGAAAATATTTTGTATCTGATGCATTCATCAATTATCTGGTCGATGAAGGGTGTAGGGTAGTTATCCTTTGGACAAGCTTGGTTTACATCCCTATAATCGATGCACACTCTAATCGCTCCTTGCTTTTTCATCACAGGAACAATATTCAATACCTAATCAGTTAGAGGAACTGGGTAAATGAAACCAGCATGTAAAAGTTTTTCAACTTCCACCTTGATGGCAACAACTTTCTTCAGGTGCACTTGCTGAAGCGATTGTCATACCGATTTGACATCTGGATACATCTTAATTTCGTGTTCAACTATGCTCAAGTCAATGCCTAGAATTTTCTTCATATGACCATGAAAAGACATCTCTGAACTCGTGAAAGAGAGTGCAATATATTTCCAGTTCTGAAGAAGAACAAGATTTTACAACATCTGGTTTGGTCAAGATATTTATGGTGATAGTTTCTTCAATATTGGACAAATTTCACTCGGAATCCACCATATTTACAGTATTTGATAGGAAATCAAAAACTAAAGGATGATTAAGGTTGCTAGAACAACTTCGTGGTAATATGGAAGATGGGAACAATGGTGGTAATATTCCCATGGTGCCTCTCCTATCATCATTGACTGAATAATTCCTTCATCTGTAGAATGTACATGTGACCAAGGATCTTAAGAGGTACCATATTCTTTAGACCTATCTAGCCAAACACTTGATGAGAATTGATTTTGGGTTTGCCGCCTAGGCCAAGAAAAATGATTGTTACAATATTTCTATTGGGCTTGGAGGCAATACCTAGTGATGATCCATGTTCGGAAATATTTTGAATATTTTTAGATACAAAAGATAGCATATTGCAGGTCTCCATCATGGCTACTTCTACCAAATTACTCAAAGGTAGTAGAAGTAGCCAGATTACCCGCATGGTAGTGCAACCCCTTGTGCGTGAACATAGCCCATGCATCATACTGATCCTGCGTGGAGCTTCCATGTCGTGCAACTCCCATATAGACTCTTTTATAGTCCCATGCTCTCTTTCAACTGCTTGGGGTGCTGAC
Organism: Pinus taeda; assembly: GCA_000404065.3. Lineage (NCBI taxonomy): Eukaryota > Viridiplantae > Streptophyta > Pinopsida > Pinales > Pinaceae > Pinus > Pinus taeda. The sequence continues at coordinate 6,837 of APFE031255256.1, read as the reverse complement.
TAGGCCTCTGCACACTTATCCAGGAGATTCATCAGCTGATTCTGGGAGATTCTGTGGATGATTTTTGGCGCCGTCTAGACTAGGTAGGAGCTAAACTTCAGCTCTTCAATTGCATTCTTTCCTTTTCTAATTTTGAGCATGTTTTCCTACTTTTCTGACCCTCTGGGATTTGAACATTTCATTCAATCCCCATCGCACCTAGTACACATTGAAAGGTGTGATGCATACTGAGCTGGACATTGGCCAGTTAGTATGCATCCCACCCAATACACAGCTAGGGTGTGATGGGCATAAGGAGGAAAGTTTGTGCACTGATCTTGATGGAATTTTTGCCTATTTTTTCCTAAATTAGGATGCTAATTCTTCTCTTGTTTGTTTTTCAGAGATTCATCAGAGCAACATGGTCATTACATGGCATGAACACGAGCATGAAGAGGAGGATATGATTGCCTTACATGACCCAAGTATGGTAACTACATTGCGAAACTGTGGCTTGCTCAAGTTCTTTCGCATATCTAGCGTGAGGCAACAAATCAACTTGTTGCAATATCTTCTCGATGCCTGGGATCCTACAAACCAAGTGTACTAGACTAGAGGTAAATCCATCCCTCTGAATATTGAGGACGTCTACTTTTTGACCGATTTGTCAAGGTGTGGTGCCCCTCTCTCACTATCAGGTTCTGCTAATGGGGGCGAATCCATGAGGGATTAGATTCACTGATATTGTAGAGATGGATCTCAGCCGAGCAGGAATGGGAAGATCAATATTAGAGACATTACTGACCGCACCTTGAGGAATATCTTATTCAGATTTGCTAGATTGGTTGGTAGAGAGTCTCTTCACTTGGCCAACAAGTCCTATATGCAGTATGCCTTGGAATGCCTTGAACCAAAGGTATTCAACTGGTGTGATGCAGTACTTTTGGTGATAAAAGAAAACCTTACCAAGGTGAAGAACAGAAGATCCAAGAACTTTGGTTATGGTTATATTCTGATTACTTTCACCTTGGAGAAGATCCCACTGATGTAGCCACAATACATTTCACTCAGAGTGCTAGCACCGATAGAATGACAGATGCAGAGATGGGTTGATCTTATGGCCAAACATGCTGGTCAATCACAGATTTCATTCTCTAATGCCTTATTCGAGTGGTTCAAACATCAGCAAATGGTTTATGCCAGGATGGATTTCTGGGGTGACCTAGATTTGGTGCTTCTGGCTGGTGAGCGGTGGGGTGTCATAGGTAAAAATCTCTGACCATGTCTCTATTTATTACTTTTGTAATGTTATTGTGTTTTTTAAATGTTATCAAGACTAATCAAAACTCATGTATTCATGTAGATATCAGACCAGTTTGACCAGCAATGCGCCTGAGGGTAGCAGCTATCGTTCCAGTAGGAGAGGCTATAGGGAGGGCTATCCTTCACGATCTGGATGTAGACTAGACCCTTGCAGTATTCTAGGATCAGATCAAGGGCCTCACCCTTGGCATTTTGGATGTGAGGACTGACTAGTTACCTCTGAGATTACAACGCCATACTACTGGAATGCCGAGTCCATGGACTAGGCTCCTACGTATGATCACATAGGCGGTGACTTGTTATCACCAGCACCATTAGTCTAGGGTGTCTTCCAGCATTTTTTGAGTTTTTGGGTGGTGTGACCGATTTTGTCCTGGACATAGAACATTTTGTAAAAGCTATAAACAATTAAATATATTTTTGATTTTCGGAGCTTTATTTTGGTTAAGTTAATTGATCCTAATGCAAATGTTGATGAAATGCTTTTCTTTTATAAATGTCACAAATGTATATATAACACATAATTTTCTAATGAATCATTTAATGTGTTTAAGCTTCTGGAAATGTGTTGATATTGAATGGAATCAAACTACCTTTCCAAAATCCCGACCCTTAGGAACATACGATAGATAGCTGGATTCTGAACAGAATAGATGCGAGTAAGTTGTAGGATGACGAGTTGTGAGTCTAGCCTAATGTCACGTCAGCGTATGCCATGTACGATGTTATCGGAGAGGAGTTCTATGAACACGCTATATTCAGTGATGTTGTTTGTTGATCGACCAATACATACCCCTCTGAAACTCACTAACTCGCCGCTTGGATCAAAGATGGCCCAGGCTGCAGAAGATAGGTTCCGCATACTACGACTAGCTCTGTTGGCATATCTAACAAATGATTCCAATAGGTTCAACATCAGCAACAAATGAAAAATTCGATTAGCTAACCAAAATGATCAGTCTTGATGAAAACAAAAATGTAATAAAAGCATATGAAGAGATTACTATGCTTAGTCAAGCATAGTAACAATTAAGGTACAACCCATTTCGAGGTTGCGACAATGGGAACCCGTCGTAATATACTAGCTCGTAGGCTCCTTTTTCTAAGACTTGATTAACAATGTAGGGACCCATCCACAATGATTGGAATTTACCTACTCCTAATTTATCGGATTCCTGATCGTAAAGTAAGACCAAGTCACCTTCTGAGAAGACACGACATTTGACATTCTTGTGAAACTTCACCTTGACTCATCTCTTATGAGTTTCGCTAGCTAAGGTGGCCTCATGACGGATTTCATCCAATTGGATTAGTTCCAAGAAATGAGCCTCTTGCTTTGAAGTTCCGGGGAGAAGGTCGACTGTGAGCTTAAGAGATGAAATCTCACACCGAATCGGTAAGACTACTTCCAGGCCATACACCAGCTAAAAGGGTGTAAATCTGGTTGCATTTCTTACCAATGTCTGGTATGCCCACAAGGCCGAATACAGGACTAGGTGCCAACTCTGTTTATGGACTCCAATCATCATTTGCAGCATGCACTTCAGGACTTTGTTGATTGCCTCAACTTGTCCATTAGCTTGCAAATAATACGGAGTGGAACTGTCACGGGATAGACCTAATTTGGTAGCTAATTCAACCATCATGTGATTGTGGAAATGTGATCCATGATCTGTGACTATAGCTTGTGGAACACTGAATCTGGAGATTACATGATTAAAAAAGAAAGGACTAGCCGTTTCACCGCTATTGTTTAATGTAGGCATCGCCTCAACCCATTTCGTGAAATAGTCAACTGCGCCAATGATATACCCATCCCCCCCAGCCGAGGTGGGGTTACATGTCATGAAGTCTAAGCTCCATTTGGCAAATGGCCCAACCACAAGTACTGATGTAGAGGTGCGGGGGATATTCTGGTTTCGCTGTCGAAGATTTGACAAGGATGGCAACTTCTGACTGTAGTTATGCAATCTTTGAACATTATTGGCCAGAAGTAACCTACCTGTAAAAAAAAATTTGCCGTAGCATAACCAGATTGATGCCCCGCACATGCACCTGAATGACAATCATTGAGGACGTTTTTGACCTCCTCATGGGTGAGGCACCTTCGCAGAACTTTATCGATACCACGAAGGTAAAGTGCATCCCTGACGATCATGTAGTCTTTTGTTTGGTATTAAGTACGTCGTTGTTTTGAGCGAGAGGTATTAGGCCTATATGTTTGGGTTTGGAGATAGATGATTATATCTCCATACCACGAATCACTCAATGATATCAGAAACAAAGATTCATCCACGATTGATGCTTTGGATGATGAATCATTGGACGATGATGTGAAGTCGCATAGTAACTCTGTGAGAACTAGAGATTTCTTTGATTTGTATTTTACGAATTCCAGATCAAACTCTTGCAAAATAGCTATTCATTTTGAATATTTGCCCCCAAGTAACTGACACAACAAGATGTAAGTCATAGGGTTGCAATCTGACAAAATGGTACTTTTGCGAAAGAGGATATAGTGTCCAAATCTCTGTACTACTTAAAGAGCTGCAAGAGCCAGCTTTTCAACATAGGAGTACTTGGTTTTTGTATCATCTAAGTTTCAACTTCAATAATAGATAGGATGTTCAATTCCATTGTCTTCTTGAACTAAAACCATTGCGATGGTTGTATCTGCCACAGCTAGATAGAGGTTAAAGTCTTTTTGATAGTCAGGAGCGTACATTAATGATGATTTTATTAGGGATTCCTTTAGAGCATCAAAGGAAGCTTGCACAATCTGATCCCAGTTGAAAGGCACTTATTTTTTCAAAAGACATGTATAACCTTTAGCAAGTTCGGTGTAATTTGGAATGAACCTCCTTAGAAAGTTTGCCTTCCCTTGGAGTTTCTAAATTTGAAGAAAATTTGAAGGTGGAGGCATATTGATGATCAACTGAACCTTACATGGGTCGAGACGAATCATGTCCTTTGAAACCACAAAGCCAAGTAAACGACCATAACCGACACAAAACACACACTTGTTCGGATTGGGTCGTATCTTGTAGTGTCGGCAACGTAGAAAAATAGCTCTCAAATTCTCCGAATGATTAGTCCACTTTTGCGAATGAGCTGGAAGATCATCGAGATATGGTTGAATGATGTTCTTGATGTCATGGAAGGCATAATTCATAGCCCTCTAAAAATTTTCCCTTGCGTTCTTTAAACCAAAAGGTAACTTGTGGTACGTGAATGTACCCCACAGACAAATAAATGCAGTCTTTGACTGGTCTTTTGGGTGGATATTTATTTGATTATACCTGGAAAATTCATCCATAAACGGAAATATTTTGTATCTGGTTCATTCATCAATTATCTGGTCGATGAAGGGTGTAGGGTAGTTGTCCTTTGGACAAGCTTGGTTTACATCCCTATAATCGATGCACACTCTAATCGCTCCTTGCTTTTTCATCACAGGAACAATATTCAATACCCAATCAGTTAGAGGAACCGGGTAAATGAAACTAGCATGTAAACGTTTTTCAACTTCCACCTTGATGGCAACAACTTTCTTCAGGTGCACTTGCTAAAGCGATTGTCGTACCGATTTGACATCTGGATACATCTTAATTTTGTGTTCAACTATGCTCAAGTCAATTCCTGGAATTTTCTTCATATGACCATGCAAAGACATCTCTGAACTCGTGAAAGAGAGTGCAATATATTTCCATTTCTGAAGAAGAACAAGATTTTCTGACATGAATATTCTCTACAACATCTGGTTTGGTCAAGATATTTATGGTGATAGTTTCTTCAATATTGGACAAATTTCACTCGGAATCCACCATCTTTACAGTATTTGATAGGAAATCAAAAACTAAAGGATGATTAAGGTTGCTAGAACAACTTCGTGGTAATATGGAAGATGGGAACGATGGTGGTAATCTTCCCATGGTGCCTCTCCTATCATCATTGACTAAATAATTCCTTCATCTGTAGAATGTGCATGTGACCAAGGATCTTAAGAGGTACCATATTCTTTAGACCTATCTATCCAAACACTTGATGAGCATTGGTTTGGGTTTGCCGCCTAGGCCAAGAAAAATGATTGCTACAATATTTCTATTGGGCTTGGAGGCAATACCTAGTGATGATCCATGCTAACATCATGTTCGGAAATATTTTGAATCTTTTTAGATACAAAAGATAGCATATTGCAGGTCTCCATCATGGCTACTTCTACCAGATTACTCGAAGGTAGTAGAGCAAAATTACCAATCAATGTAGGGTCTTTTAGGTGGCCTACTCCAATATATTGAAGCGATTGAGAGCTTCCATGGATCATATGGATGCTTCCCGTAACTTGTGAATTGTTGCTGAGAAAGGTTTGTTGGTCAACAATTGTAATTCCTCCTTGAAAACGAAATGCAATCTTTCTAAAGTATGTTGACACAACAACAGCCATAACATAAATCCAGGGCCTTCCCAGTAGGATGTTGTAATCGAGGTTTCCATCAATAACTTCAACATCAATTTCTACTATTTTCCCCCAGTTCAACTTGCAAGTTACCTAAAATCTCGAACGAGGTGTATGTCCATCCATCGAATGCTTTTAATTTCGTTGATGATCGCAACAAGGGTAGTGAGCCTAATGTTTTCTAGAAACTCATTGACATAATACATATAGATGCCCCCTCATCAATAATTGTTCGATGAATAGTTTTACTCAGGGCTTTCACTTGGATGAGGAAAGCGAGTTGAGCTAGTAACTGGGGTTCATATCCTTTATGATTAAAGGCCACAAGATTTGAATCTGCTGGGTCAATCCTACCTATTGTTGATAATAGAGCCTACTTTTGGGAGGAGCAATTTTGCAGTACTTCAAGTGTCGACATAGCGGATGGTGATTGGCTAAGATCCTCCACTATATTATAATTTTGTGCTGCTCTGGCATGAGCATTAAATGTCGACTTATGTACTACTCCCTCTAGCGGCTTTATCGTTAGCTCAGTGATCTAGGTGGATGTTGGTGGCCACCCACCTATCCCATTTGGACCCCCACAATTATCTCTTTTAGCTTTTTCAGTTTCCTAAATTGTAGCATAGTTTACTATTTTTAGCAGCTTTTTGGGTCCTGAACTTCCAGAGCCGTTTTGAGGCCCTAAATGACGTTTTTTGGGAAATCTGGGGGCAACATGGGTCCATGGACTGATGTTTCCCTTCCCAAAGTGGTATTTCTCAGATAGATCTTTCCAATGAGCTATCATACGTGTCAAACGAAGATCATATGCTAAAGTTACGACCCCGGGAAATTGATGTACCAATTTACCCAAAACGGGGCCCACAATTTGGCGTTTCATCTTCTAGGGTTAGGTTTTGGAATGTGAAGGGTTTTCCATTGTTTCTCAACAATAAATAGGCCTTCGACCTCATTGTAACACAGTTCGGAACAGTTCACAGGCATGTAGCCACACATCTCTTCTCAGAGATAAGCTACCATCGCCCTAGCTAGTTTATTTCTATTTCCGGTTGTAAGCATATTTCAGTATTTTCCAT
>APFE031255255.1:0-22741 GCA_000404065.3 Pinus taeda | reverse complement strand
GGGGGGGGGGGTGAATCAGTATTATCAAGGTAATTATTCCTTTTTCAAAACAATTGATATACGCTACTTCAGTTTAATTAACCTGCATATATACGCGATTATGCAGAAGGAAACACGCGTATACAAAGAAAGCTTTTACTTTACTTAATCTTTCTGACGATGATTGTTAATCTGTGATGCAGAATCAAATAACAGTAACCAGAGACAGTAAAACAGAGAACAAGAACACAAGATATAAGGTGGAAACCCAATGTGGGTGAAAACCACCTGCTGCAATTCGTCTCTATCTTCTTTTCAATTAGAAACTTCTTTTACAATATACTGGTGCAGTCTTTTTACCAGTATGCAGGCTGCAACCTGCAGAGTGCTACAACCCTCTCTCGTTTTCCAGACTCTCCTGGAAGGGAGCTACAACCCGCTTAGCTCTTGCACTAGCCAAGATACTAGTACATAGGTGCTGGCCTACAGAAGGCTACAACCTTCTCTTTCTTCCAGGGACCACATTTCATCAATTTTCAGACTGGATCCATGATCATCAAACAATCCTCAATTCTTCATCAACCAAACTCCTTTTCACTAACCGGATCTGAAATCAAGTAGATACTTCTCTGCCAACCGTACCCCAAACATAGTACCAGAAACCACACAACAGAACCCAGAACACAGCAGCAATGAGCAGAAATAGCTAGATCATAACTTGAAGCATATACGCAATTTCAACAGTCTGCAACTTGCGTGCATACGCATTTGCATATGGAAGAACCTGCGTATACGCGCCTTCACTTCACCTAAGCTGCGTGTATACGTGCCTTTTCTTCACTGAACCTGCGTACAAATCTATAAAGGACTACACACTCTTCCAGATATTCAATCACTAATTAACCCAGATTTTCAGACTTATAGATCAGACACGCGCCACATCTAGCAGATCAAAATCATACAAAGATACTATCATTTAGGCTTAAAGATTATGACCCATGAATAGACTTTATCCTTCCTTTTGTGCTAAGGTTCCTCCTTCCTTCAGATCTAGATCTCCATCACCACCCAATATACCAGCTCTAGCGCTTTATCAGATCTTCAATAATAATTTAGATGGAATATTTGTCACAAGATCTCCTTCCTCTTTTATAGCATTTGGCCTCCCCAATACCATGGTCCAAAACCATAACATTTCAATACCATGAACCCAAAACTAGGGATCAACACATCTGACGAGACGCCATGGTCCAAAACATAGGTTCAAGTTCCAAGATCTAACTGCCATGGACCAAAAGAATGATCCCCAACATATACGTGCTTTTGTAATGTGCAACCTGCGTGTATACGCGCCTTTGTCTACATGATCCTGCATATATGTCTTTTTCTACTTTCTGAGTACTTGAACTGAGATCTGATGCCAAAGAAGGTTGCCATCAAGGACAATACATGTGCCATAGCTACAAACCCGTGCCAACATCTTTTCTGTAAACAAATCCATGGAATTCCTGCAAGATGAAAATTGAAAGAGCTTGCACCAATTTAATCTCGATCATTGCCTTGCTTGAAATGAAAAGGGAAGCTACTTCACTTGGACTTCAAAGAATTCAGATTAAGTGCTTGCGAATTTGCTTCTCATAGATGAACCCATACATAATAATAACTGAAAATACTTGGCTCCTTTTTTGAAATTTGAAACTTGAGTGCACTAAGACACCTAACGAACCTAATGATAAGAATGAGAAGTTGAATGTGATAGGAAAGGTGTATGGATTAACAATTTATGATCAAAATCTAACAAATTCTAGTAGATTTGACAGTTGGATGACATTTGACACGGATCTGCATGAATCCCTGATTTCGTAGCGCAGCCAGTGCAAATTTTGGGGTTTGCGCTACGAAAACACCTAGACAGTTTCGCTGCGCATAAGAACTTTGAAATAGGATTGACATATGGAGCTTAGGTGTGATGTGAGACCAGTGATGGATGAAAACGGAGTGTTGACCTTTATTTAAACATACCAACAAGACTCCTAGGACTTAACAAGACTCTAAAACAAGATGAAAAGACTAGACCCAAAACTGACACCAACCCTTTGACAAATTTAAAAAATTAATGTTCGGAATTTAAAATATTTTTTCTTGAGTGATAACACATTGGATGGTAGTGAAATGGATTCTCAGATATTTGAAAGGTACCAAATATCAAGCATTATGCTTTGGTGGTTCAAACATTTCTCTATAGGGATATGTTGATGCAGATATGGCAGGTGATAGAGATAACAAGAGGAGAACTACATGAAATGTATTTACTGCAGGTGGAACAGTTGTTAGTTGGGTTTCAAAAATCCAAAGTGTTGTTGCACTTTCAACAACAGAAGCAGAGTATGTTGCTGCTAAAGAGGCTAGTAAAGAAATGATTTGGTTACAAAGGTTTATGGGTGAATTGGGTAAGGATCATGATATGGTCATGTTATACAGTGACAGCCAAAGTGCAATTCATCTTGCAAAGAACTAAACATTTCATTCCAGGAATAAACACATACAACTCAAGTACCATTTCATACAATCAGTGTTGGAAGATGGAGAGTTGAAGCTGGAAAAGATACCCACTAGCCAGAATCCTGCAGATATGCTAACAAAAGTTGTAACCAGGGAGAAACTGAGAATATGCTTAGTTTCAATTGGTCTTCAAGGATGACGATGAAGATGAGAAACAGCCAGGTCGAAAGAGGAGTCATTGTCCAGCAAATGAAGCAGCGGTGGAGTTGCTACAATCATTCTCCAAGTGGGAGATTGTTGGGTGTGGAGCAAGATTATTTATAGGTCTTTGTTTTAGTCGGCTGTATACCCCAGAAAGTTTGTACACCCCTCCAAGCGGGGGGGCTTGTGCCCCCTGTGGGGGTTCGGGGGGGCCAATCCCCCCCGGCTGGGGGGTCTGAGGGCTAGCGGTTCCCTGACGGGGGTTTCGAGGGCAGCGCTCCCTAAGCTAAAAACAGATGTAAAATTGCCTTGTAAAAGTATAGTAATTTCTAGTCAATCTGAGTTGTTCATTAGGCAGATGATATGACGGTAGAAATTATGTTTAGTTTAGGGTTTTTGCCCTAGAAGGAAACCCCTCTCTTTGTATGAGGGCATTGTATTGAAGATGTGTAATAGATGTGTATTCTCTGAGTGAGAAACAGAGAGGTGAGATTGTGAGAGAAAACAGAGGATATTACAGCGGATCTACTGTAGGTTGTGTCTCTTCAATTTGATGGATAATAGAAAGGAAGGATTGGTTGTTCGGGGTGGATGTAGCCCAAACTGGGTGAACCACGTATATCTGTGTCTCTGTGGTTTTATGCATTTTCTATGTTTATATTTCTGTAATATTCTGTGTTCCATTGCTCTGTAATATATAATTTTCTAACATTGAGGTTATCTAATCTATGCATTATCCACTATGGGATGAATTGCATCTATTGAGGCGTTCTAATTCTTTATTCATATTGCATAAGATATATGTTGTTGGTGTTATCTGTATTCATGTGAATGATTTCATTCTTATGCATGTGACTTTTATTGCCTCCAAAAGTAGAGTTAGTAGTAGAAGCATAGTAGGTGGTTGTTATTTCTTGGGCCATGGAGCTATCTTAGTCATGATAGAATCTGCATGGGAACAACATGCATAAGCTGAACTACTTATACTAACCTTGTTGTGAGACATTGAACATATATGGATGTGTGAGACATCATATGAATCTAAACTCGGTCATCATTAAGCTTATTAAAGGAACATAGCATGCCTCTAATGTTATGTGATATCTTTGGTTTATCTTGGCAAATGTTTATGCATGAGACATGGCTGCATGTGGAACAATGTGGTATAATGCTTCTAATGGTATAGTATATGGTTCCAGTTATCTATGCTATATGTTAATGCGTCATAAGAATTGTATCCAATGAGGCTAGTTTAGCTATTTCTGTCTATTGCATAAGAGTTAAGACAATAACATTTTTGGACTATGCCTGCATTAGTATAGTTATGATTCATGACCATGCTAGGGGGAGTAGATGCATGTTCTATTAATGATTGTATGAAGTCGTTGAAGAATTGTATGGTTTTGTTGTGCTGTACAACAACCTCCCAATTCATACAAATTTTTATACAAAATCTTAATATGAAGTGGGTCCCTTAAAAAAAAACTTAGTTAGATGTGTGAATAAAATGGTATGTACCTCATCATAAGTAAAATCCTTGTTAGCACCCCCGATGTAAATAAATCATTTTATACAACCTTTTAAATAACAAATAAAATGTTCCTTTATAATATTTAAAAATCATTATATATTGCGATAAAGCGATCAGAGATCGCATATCGCAATATTAAAGGAAATACACAAAAACAACATCACCCAATCCTTTGATCCGAAAAGGAAATCACTATCGGAAAATCGGGGAAAACAAATGCCAACACACAATAAAGTGAAGCCCCTCAATTCCTACGATGCAATAAAGCATATCGGCAATCGACGACTCAACAATGTCAATAATAAAGGGACATATGAGCAAATCTTAATCAATTCCTCCGATGCGATAAAGCTAATCGCAATTGACAATTGGTAGTCGGTGGAGTCCCATGATAAAGATAAGAAAAACCATGTCTAATCCCCACTGTGATCTATTAATTGGGCGCACATCTCGAAAAGCAAAAATACATTAAGAAAGTCTGCATGCATTATATTGTATCACCTTTCAGTGATTGGAAATATTTAAAGAAACTCTTAAAAGCCTTCCCTTTGACACTCCCGATCACCGATCAACGATCTATCGCTGATCACCGATCAATAAAATCTAAGGCGTGCTTGAAACATTCATTCAGCATATGGGCGACGTGATGGGCATTTATGATGTTATTTACCACGATTGACAGTTTAAACGGCTCTTCAATATTGCAGTTAAGGATGGATATTTCAAAGGATTTCATCTGTGGTAATTGTTAACTATATTGTATTTTATGCCAATCAACGTAATTTTATTCATTATCATATTGGCTTGCAATAACATTTTCTCTGTATCACTGTTTGCAACTATTTGCGTAGAATTCTTCCGAAACCAGAGAACCAGAGAAACTGGGTAAGAAATCAAGGAAGTCCGCAACAGCAGTTCCTACAGCAGTAGCTCATCCAATCAAAGATCCTAGACCAAGCAAGAAAGGATTAATCTCAGATACGACATGCCTTGGTCTAGGAAACATGAGTTGGGAGAGCATTTACAATCTACTAGAAGCCGAGGAGCTAATTCCACTAACAAATCGGAAGGAACTCTTAAAGAATTGGCTTATTCCTATCTATACAGAATAGTAGTGTGAGCTAAAATCCTACCATATACGGACGTAGTTAGATGTGTGGCGGAGAAAATTCTAGTCTCAAATAGAACCTTTTGCATCGCTGATGGGAGGATATTTGGTTCATTTCAGCCTACGGATCTCATGAAAATGTATCACTTAGCTCAACTTGAGAAGCGATACAACAAAGCATTCTTGGAGGCATTTGCAAAGGAGAACGACTTAGAGTCAGCCCCAATAAAGCAATGGAGAAATTTCCCAAAAAAGCACAAGCACGAATCATCGAGTAAGTACTCTGTTGACTCTTTGGCTTCTCCTTATTGTTATGCTGGGGCTATGATGTGTAGGATGTGGGGAATACATGATTAAGCCAAATTCACCATAGAAATGGTTCCCCTAATGGAAGCTGAAATCAACGGTTATGTGATGGATTGGGCTAATATTTTATCCAATAAACTAGCCACAACAATTTTAGAGTACAGGACAAATGTGCATAAAACTTCCCGGATTATTCCCCCATTCTGTTACAGTCCTTCTATAATGGATACCATTTGCTTTAATTTTAAATATCCAATACTTGGGTGGAAATGGACTCGTCAAGACCCAAATCCAATCCATATTTACCACCAGTAGTTATGGAAGGTGAATTACAAAAATCATTTGTATAAAATTTGCAATGGTTTTATTCTCCCTATATATTATTCTATGTTTAATAAACCTGCTCCAAGGATATCCCTGGAAGCAAAATTTGATTTAACAGCAGTAGGCAGTTGGTTCGGGGAGGAGAAATTTACTTACATAAGGCTTTTTGGTAGCCTTACTAAACCCCATGTTCTTCCCTTGTATGTGCCTGATAAATTGTTAGCTCAGGAATTGGCCTACCAAATAACAGTAGAAGGGACATCCAGAACCATTAAGGATTCAAAGAAGCACATTTGGCCAAACTTCCCTTTACGGTGTGGAATTTTCACTCTGCATGAGTATAAGCATGCAGAGAAGGAGACAGAAAAGATCCTAACGCTGAATCTGGCTACAATTCCTAACAGGCCATATGATCCAAGACAGGTTGCTTATAATGTCATGTCTCAAGCCAAACTTGCTAAGTTTGATAATAAAGCCGATGAATTCGATGATCTATTTTCCTCAGCTGAATCATTATTTCAAGTTAAAGCATTGGCCAGGATGAGGTATCAAGATGAAGGACTCGAAACATTTAATATGCTTAGAGACCAGACGTTGCAAACTCTGCCTCTAGACCTATTAGCTACAATCCCGACAGTCTAGTCAAGCGAAACTGAACAGTGAACTGTTGAAAAATCTCTTGCAGTAGAAGAAGTTCCTGAGAAAGAAAAAACACCAGAGTAGGAGCAAGAACAAGAAAAGGGCGCTGAACTTATTGATTCAGATGTTCATATTGATCCCAAACTACTCAAAGAATGGCAACAGTTTGACTCAATTATTAGCAATACGGAGAGCCTGCAGGGATTTAGTACACTTGAAGTAACAATTGGATAGAAGACAACAACTAATACAGTTCCAACTGAAGGAACTAGCGGCCCATCCATGACCGAGGCAAATGTTGAAATGATTCTAGAGAACCCTTCCAATGAGATTGTTCTGCGTGTAGAAGAAATACCACCCTTAGATGTCTTCTACAGCCCTAAGCATAGGGCTGTAATAAAGAGACAGAGGAAAAAGAGAAAACTTGATCAATCTTCTCTTTTACCTACACAAATGGAGATAACTAATGTGGTATGGAGAGAGGAAGTCAACCCTTCCGAAGATCTTACTAAACTCTCTCAGCATGCCAGGGCATATACATCAGTTACTATGGACAAGGCATCGGAAGTTAGCAATTTGCTTAAAGAAAAGGATCAAGCGATCATCTCACTGGAAATACAGGTACAGGAAAGATAACAGAGAATAGAGCAGTTAGAGCAGCAGTTAGCAGCACAGAAGCAATCAAACAAGCAATTAAATGAGCAATTGCTCAAAGAAAAATAGAGGATAGACCAACATGTAGTTCAAAAGCAAAAAGAGTATCTCAAGCATTGAACAAGCTAAAGACAATGAATGAACAGTTGAGCAAGTTGAAAGATGAACAAATTGCTCAGCTGTCATTACAAATAGAAAGGTTCAAGGAATTTCCTAAGATAGAAGAATTCAAATCAGAGGCTCTCCAAATAACTAAAGCATTATCTACTCAATTGAACTTGCTATGTAATAATATTTCTCTTGTTCCTCCCTTCTGTGAGATTTCCTCGTCCATGATTGATAAGTCAGTTGAAGACAGACAAAAGCTGGAGCAGGTAGATGAAACACTAACAGAGTTTCTTTCCTGGCAAGCAACCAAGGAAGGACAAGCCGCAAATCTGCCTCAAATTCTGGAATCACACAAGGAAATCCTATTCCTTGAGTGGCAAACTCAATTGATGAAGGTAGAAAGGGCAACATCGAGATGTAGATCAGTGACTGGTAATTTAGTGGAATTGATTAATAATACTCTTTATTTGTCAAATTTAATTTCAGAATGTACCCCAGGAAAATTACCATCAGTCAAAGCATTGGAGCAGACATGGAAGCAGGAGCCGGAAAAGAGGTAGAGGTTAATCGTGGGCATCCAAACATTAACATGGGAAACCTTTTGGTTCTTCCTTGTGAAACCATACAGTCAAAGGACAACAATCAAATGCCTGACCGATGCAATTGGTTACATGATTCTTGAAATTACTGATGCCACCTATACTATTGAGCTACATTCACGTATGAGTTTTCCTCTAGAGCTACCGCTGATGCTCGACATATGCCAGCTCAAGCCAAAAGATATTCAGCTGAAACAATGAACCATCCCTACCGACTGTAAGCATATCTATTTTAGGGATATTTTCATGTATTTGTGATTCAGTTACATGAGCTCACAAAATTTTTATTTCATAGTTAGTTAGCTTAGATAGTATTTATAGACCCTTTCATGTTTTTAGAAAGGGCCCTAAAAAGTTTGTATCAAGACTTGGATTGGAAGTTGCACTATTGTGCTTCCAATATATATTTTTTATGAAACTAGACCTGAATTCTGAGCTTTTAAAGAGCGGGATCTAAATGCAACTTCATGTCAGAAGGATTCAAACACATATGGTACTATTATCTATGTTTTGCTTCATTATTTTATGTTTACTAACATTCATTCATTTTTGCTATTATTGATGTATGTATAAGCTCTTACAACAATCTCTTCTACTTATCACTATTGAATGTTCAAGAATTGTTATTTTTCATCTATATATGCATCAATGATATATAAAGATCAGTGCAATGATGTTTTAATTATTACTTTGTTCAACTATTTGAACAAATTAATTATCATATGAATGAATATTTTTGTTTAAAAGTAAAGTCATCTATATGCTTACTTTTTAATAAAAACCATTAAGAGTTGCACTAAAACAGAGATTTCTCGGAATAGATTAGTTAATTACATTATTGCATTTTAGAATAAATCTTTCAACATTTTCCATTATATATAAGTAAATTAGACACTTATCCATCCCATTCATAAATCATTGGGAAATTGGTCCCATTATATCCAGTCGCAGCCACCACACCAAACGGAAAAGGAGTTGCCTTTAAGGTTAAGATCGGGTGGTTTTCCCCGATGTTGATGCAACGATTTTCGAAGCATTAAATATTTTTGGCACTAGAAGGAAGGCATGAACTGTGAATGGAGAGCAAACCCAAATCTACAACCCATTCTGAGAGTAAATCTCCCTCCACCTCGCCTCCGACTTCTCCCTTGCAGGCTGGAACTCCAGTTTCCAAGCAAGAAGTAGAAGAGACAACGACCACTAATCAACCCCAAAATAGTTCAAATAAATTAACTCCAAGATATCCTGAAGTACAGTCTCTCATCCACAAACTTCAAGGATTTTCAATATCTCCACAGAAATATGAGGTATCTCAAGGCAGTGTAACTTTGTAATTCATTCCTTCTCACCATCTCACTAGACTTTAGAGTGAAAATCTTGGTATTGAACCTATTGAGTTACCTTTTCCTAAAAGAAAACGGACAAGGAAAACAACTGAAGGATCTGATAGTGAAACTTTCTCGTTATCATCATCCATTTCATATTCTCCAGTGCAAAATCAACTATCCACTCCTCCACTCCAGATTGTTGTTCAACAGGGAACTGGAAATTCAACATCTATTTCTCAACCTCCTCAAACTACAATATATGCTCCTTCCCAATCATCTGGAACTTCATCGGCACTGTTGGCTAGTAGTGGTTCAACAATGGCACAGAATCCATGAAACAATCCTGGTGTGGTCACTATGCTTGCACCATTACACCCATCGCCAGCTCATCCTGAAAAATGGTTGCTTACATTTAATCTAGATGCTGTCATACAGGCAGATGAGCACATTAACAACTTTATGTTGTCAATCAATTTAAAAGGAGCTATAGAGGAAGATGTGGTTGTTAGACTTTTCCCTTATACCTTACAAAGATCAGTTGGGTCTTGGTACTTTTCATTGCCATCAGGATCCATTAACAGTTGGAATATTTTTCTAGAAGAGTTCTTGACTAAATATGGTGATGATAGATCACTAGAAACGCTAATTAATGATCTTTCAAATCTTAGGATAGAGTCTAAAGAACCTATAAAAGAGTTCAATTCATGGTTCAATAAACTCTTGAATAAGATTCCGACTGCCTCTAAACCTTGGGAGCAAGTTAGAAGCGAATGGTATATAACAACTTTACCAACAAATATAGCTATCTTTATAGATAGAGCTGCAAAACCAACTCTAGAAAAAAATATGAAAGAGGCCCTTGCTATATCGAAATGCATCATTGCCTTAGAAAAGAAAGCTACTATTGAAGAAAGAAAAATAAAAAAAGGTCTCCTTCAAAGATGATTCAAAAAAGAAATTGGCTAAAGATCCCTACGATATGGAAAGTCCCCAAAAAGTTCTCAAAACTATGTCAAATGAAATGATTGAAATCAAGAAGCAAGTAGCTAAGACTTTAACAAAAAGGCCATTTAAAAAATTTGCAAAACCTGAATCAAAGCCTCCAAATGCTATATCCAATGTAGACTCAGACCACGAAGAAAATGAAGAAGAAGAGATAGTCCTATGATCTAAAGAAACCGAGGAAGAGGTAATTGTAGAATGTCATGGGATGTGGGACTCTATCCTACCTAATTCTGATATAGAAAATGAATAGGAAGCTTTCCCTGTAATTACCAGAAGTAAAGGTACTCCTGAACGTGTTCAAATAACTTAGAAGAAAAGAAATACAAGTACCACTACTAAAGAAAAAGTTCCCACAAAGAAGTCTACATCGATACCTTCTCAAAATCAGCCATCAGCTTCAAATCCACATTCAACATCTAAAACATTAGTAGTTCCAGACTCTATGGATTACAACACTATTGAAGACATGAAGAAAACAAAGGAAAATATCATAATGTTAGAACTTAGTAAACTCAAACATCAATAAAAATTGCTGCTTAAGGAGTTAGATGCAGTACCTTCTTCTCCTCTTCCAAATGTTGTATTGTCCAAAGCTGCTAATGAAACAGGTAAACCACCTCCTGGTAGGATAGAAGCTACTGATGTTTCTTTAATCGAAGATAGATCAAATTCCCATACTCCTCCTTTTCTCTTGACTTACAAAATTTATAATAGAAATCTGCACAATTTCTTGATAGACTCAGGGGATTCTTTGAATATAATGCCAACCTCAGTTTGTTCTAAACTGAATATTGAACCCCAAAAGTCTAAAATACATATTGTCCAGTTGGATAGAACTAAGGTCCAACTATTAGGAGAAATCAATTCAGTTACCATCAGGTTATCAACTGACCCAAGAGTTGTTCAAAGAATTGATATCTTAATCATTGATATTCCTGAGTTTTATGGTTTAATTTTAAGTAGATACTGGTCTGAGAAACTTCATGGTTACATTTCCATCGATTGGTCACACATGTGGCTACCCTATAAAGGAAAGCCAAATCAGATCAATATTGATCGGGAGAAACATTATGACTCATACTGTTACTGAGTTTGAGCAAGAAAACTAGCCAATAGCATTCAACAATAACATTCTGGGTAGCTATTCATCCGAATCATTCTTTGGAAATTTTATTGCTCAATCATCACCTTTCTCAGTTAATAGTTTCACATCTCAAATTGAAATTTTTTGACAAACAGATACATTAAGGTGTGTTAAAGTTGCTGAAGAAATTGTAAATAAAACTATAGATAAACCTTTCTTTTGGTCATTATATTTTGATGGGTCTAAATCCAATGAAGGTGTAGGGGCATGATGTATTTTAGTTAATCTTGAGGGAGAAAAGACCATATTATCATGCATATTAGAATTTGAGTGCACAAATAATATTGCTGAATATGAAGCCTTGATTCAAGGACTTTATAAATCTATCGGTCTTAACGTTCAGTATTTGAAAGTGTTTGGTGACTCTGAAATTGTTATAAGACAAGTTAGAAATACTATACATTGCCTTTCTAGTCACCTTAAACATTATCAATCCTTGGTGCAAGACCTTGTATCTCATTTTCTAGAATTTAATATTTCTCCCATCCCAATATCTCAGAATGTAGCAACAGATTTGCTAGCTAATGTTGCTTCTAAGCTCCTGCCATCTGAAGATTACAGCCTCAATAGGTTTTCAGTAGAATTAATTTTCAGCCCATTGATTCCTGACAATGTCACTAACTGGCAAGTGTTCAATCGTTATGATGAAATTTTAAATTTCTTAACCTCTGATAAGTCCTATGACGATCAAATTATTGATGAAAGTGAGCATGATCTTCAAATGAAGAAAAAGCTTGAAAAAACTCAATACCCAAACCAGTGGTCAAACTTGAAGATCTTTATGACATTAAAGATAGGTTTAAACAGGTTACTAATTCAAAGCTTCAAAGTTCTACATTGATATTTGAATTAATAAACCTTGGTACTGAGGAGAATCCACAAAACATCAATTTGGGATTAGGACTTACACCAGAAGAAAGAATTGCATTTATCAGATTATTGCACAAATATAAAAATGTCTTCGCTTGGAAATATGATGATATGAAAACATATGATACATCCTTCATACAACATACAATTCCGATGTTATTTAAAGAAAAACCAGTGAAAAAAAAATTAAGGAAGATTCATCCTAACTTAGAGAGTCAAATAAAATCTGAATTAAACAAACTCTTGAAAGCTAAGATAATTTTTCCTATTAGACATTCAAATTGGGTGCCCAACATGGTGCCAGTAAGGAAGAAAAATGGTGACATTAGAATTTGTATTGATTTCAGAAATCTTAATAAGGTAAGTCAAAATGATAACTTCCCTTTACCTACCATGGAGAAAACTCTCCATTCAGTGGCTGGTTCTGAATTAATATCCTTCCTAGACGGTTTTTCAGGGTATGACCAAATTTTGGTCCACCCTGATGACAGGCTTAAGACTACCTTCAGAATCAAATGGGGAACTTATGCCTATCAAAAAATGCCTTTCGGATTAATCAATGCTGGAGCTACATTTCAAAGAGCAATGGACATCGAATTCAAATGCCTAATCATTAAATCATTAGTTTTCTATTTGGATGACATTACTGTTTTCTTTAAGAAAAGATCAAATCACTTACATGACTTGAAACAAATCTTTGAGCGCTGCAAAAGTTATGGCATTTCACTCAATCCTAAGAAGTCCATTTTTGCTCTTGACCAAGGTAAGCTCTTGGGTTTCATTGCTTCAAAGAATGGTAATTATATTGATCTAGAAAGAATCAAAGAGATTTCTGATATTCCATTACCACATAATAAAAAAACAATGCAATCATTTTTAGGCCAGATTAATTTTGTAAAAAGATTTGTCCCAGATTTTTCGCAGATTGTTTTACCATTACAAACCATGATTAAGAATAATTCAGTTTTTAAATGGGGACATATAGAAAAGGAAGATTTTTATTTGATCAAGTAAGCAATCATAAATGCTCCTGCATTAAACACTCTTGATTTTTCAAATCATTTCATTCTATATACTCTCGCATATGATTCATCTTACGCAGCAGTGCTGACACAAATCAATAATCAAAACTTGGAAGCACCAATTTCATTTTGTAGTTCATACCTTCAAGGTGTTGAACTGAATTACTCTGAAGTTGAAAAACAAACCTTTGCTGTATATAAAGCCATTAAACACTTCAGGCCCTTTCTCTTAAAGGATCATACAAAATTTATAGTCCATTTTTCAGCAGTAAGACAGTCACTAATTCAAAGGGAATCGGGAGAAAAAAGGGAAAATTGGGTCATAGCATTACAAGAATATGATTTGGACATAAAACAAGCAAAGATTGCAAAGGCCAAGGTTTTTGTAGGTTGTTAGCAGGAGCTTTTAATATTTAAGAACATCAAGGTACAAACGGTATTGAAGAAATCAATGAGATAAGTACAAACAATCCTGAATCCCAATATGCATATTTGATATTCTATTTAAAAAATGGGTACGCTCCTTCCAATCTTTCCTATAAAAATAAATGTGCCATAAGACTAAAAGCAAAGAATTTCATGATTATTGATGATGTCTTGTTTAGACGGAATTATGATTCAATTTTGTTAAGATGCTTAGAAAAACCTGAAGCGCAAAAAGTTTTGTAGGAACTGCATGATGGTCTGGCAGGAGGACATTTTGGAGCTGACACAATGACCCACAAAATCATTCATACTGGGTATTATTGGCCCACTTTATTCAGAGATGCTCATGAATATGTAAGGAGATGTCAGACATGTCAAACTAATAGTGGAAGACAAAAGAAGTCAGCTTTTCCTTTGCAGCCATTCAACATTGAACAACCCTTTGAACAATGGGGATTGGACATCACTGGAGAAATTATTCCACATTCATCCAAGAAACATAGGTATATCCTTACAACTACTGATTAATTTACTAAGTGGGTGGAAGTAATTCCTTTGAAGACAACAAATTTTGTGGCAACCATTGAATTCTAGATCAATTCATCATTACCAGGTTTGATGTCCCAAACGCTCTTATTTTTTATAATGCATCTTACTTCTCTGGTAATTCTATACTTGAATTTGCTATCAGGAGAGGATTCAAATTGAAATATTCTGCAAACTACTATCCTTAGGGTAATGGTTTAGCAGAATCTACCAATAAAATCCTTATCAAAATCATTAAGAGAACTATTGACCAAAATTATTAAAACTGGCATAAGTCTTTGATATTTGCATTATGGGTAGATCGTATAACACGGAAAGCCTCAATAGGAACTTCTCCATTTAGTCTAGTCTATGGAAAGGAAGCTATCATACCATCAAATTTAATACTTCCATCACTAGCCTTAGTACAGTTTATTGAAGAAAGTCCCTCATCTTCTATTCAATTAAGACATGATCAGATCCTAAAACTAGAGGAAGAAAGGGAGAAGGCCTGAATTACACATGCAAAGCATCAACAAATTATCAAATCTTCTTTTGATACAACTTCAACAGACTCAAAACATTTGCAATTTGGTGATCTAGTTTTGAAATGGGACAAGGCCCATGAGGATAAAGGAAAGCACACTAAATTTCAGAAAATGTGGCTTGGACCATTCCAAATCAATGAGAAGATAGGACCATCTACATTCATATTACAAGATCTATCAGGAAAGAGAGATTCTCTTCTTGTCAATCGCCTTATTTTGAAAAAATTCTTCAATTGAAAAGGTAACCCCTTCTCACTTTTTAAATATTCAATTTCCAGTTATATTTCTATAGTTATTCTTGTTTTAAGAAATAAAAGTTGTAAATAGCTTGCTATTGATTTTTGCTATGTTGAAAAAGTCACTCAAAAGAAAATAGTCTTAATATTTACTCTTGATAGATGAAAAGCCTTGAAGGAAAAAAGAAAATTCTAGGGAATTAGGTATGGTTGAATACTAAAAACCCTTTTTATTTTTGTAAAATTTTCTCAAAACTTAAAAGTACTGTAAATCACTCTAAAAGTTTTAGAAGCCTAAAAACAGTTGTCAATACAAAGCAAAGAATGATTCAAGCCTAGTATCTTTAACTCTCAAAATTGTCATCCATGTTCTCTTAAGGAGAAAATTATTCACCCCATCCATCAAAGTTTATGATTTTTTAGAGTGTAATTCTAAAATATATTTGATATAAAAGATAAGAGGTCTTATCATGAGCCTGCTTACCATGTTCATAGGGGACTAGTTCAACTGACATTACCAATACTGCATACCAAAACAGGGTACTGGCTTATTGTTATAAGACAAGGGGTTGCATCACGAGCCAACTTGTTCAGTTAAATTACAACCAGTGAATGGCATTGTCAACAGCTAGCCACTAAACTAGTTCAATGGCTTTTTATCTTACAAAATAAAGGAAAAAGAAAATGAAATAAAAAATATGGAAACATGTCTTTTGGATTCATTCTTTTAAATTATACTCTGAAATGAATGGAACAATGAATAATTAAATGGTTAACAGGTAACCTTGCCGAGACCACGGATGTTTGTTGGCAACCATGGCTCTACCTGTGACAAAAGGAGTCATTATATAAGCTAGGTGAGAGAAGTGTTTTGTTTTATCATTTTCAACTAAGTAAGGTTTACTTAAAACTTAGGATGTATTTAATTTTGAGATGAGAAAGAAATAGCAAAAATATTTTTCATTACATTTAGAATTTATAATTACCTAGTTATATTAGATTTTCTCTATGTATTGAGGTTTTCACATTAAGAAGTTAAAGTATTATATTATTTTCTCAAAGATAACTGTTTCTCCCAGTGAATCGCCAATTGTTGTGTTGTACAACAACCCCCCATTTCACACAAATTTTTATACAAAATCTTAATATGAAATGGGTCCCTTAAAAAATAAACTTAGTTAGATGTGTGAATAAAATGGTATGTACCTCATCATAAGAAAAATCCTTGTTAGCCAATCATTTTATACAACCTTTTAAATAACAAATAAAATGTTCCTTTATAATATTTAAAAATCATTCTAAATTGCGATAAAGTGATCAGAGATCGCATATCGTAATATTAAAGGAAACACACAAAAACAACATCACCCAATCCTCCAATTCGAAAAGGAAATCGCTATCGACAAATCAGGGAAAACAAATTCCAACGCACAATAAAGCGAAGCCCCTCAATTCCTCCGATGCGATAAAGCATATTGGCAATCGGAGACTTAGCCATGTCAATAATAAAGGGACAATATGAGCAAAGCTTAATCAATTCCTCTGATGCGATAAAGCTAATCGCAATTGGTGATCAGCACTCGGTGGAGTTGCATGATAAAGATAAGAAAGACCATGTCAAATCACCACTGCGATCTATTAATTGGGCGCACATCTCAAAAAGCAAAAATACATTAGGAAAGTTTCAATGCATTATATTGTATCACCTTTCGGTGATCGGAAATATTTAAAGAAACTCTTAAAAGCCTTCCCTTTGACACTCCTAGTCACCAATCAATAAAATCTAAGGCACTCTTGAAACAATCATTCGGCATAGGGGCGATGTGATGGGCATTTATGATGTTATTTACCACCATTGACAGTTTAAACGGCTCTTCAATATTGCAGTTAAGGATGGATCTTTCAAAAAATTTCATCTGTGGTAATCCTTAACTATATTGTATTTTATGCCAATCGATGTAATTATATTCATTATCATATTGGTTTGTAGCAACATTTTCTCTGTATCATTGTTTGCAACTGTTTGCGCAAAATTCTTCCGAAACCAAAGAACCAGAGAAAATGGGTAAGAAATCAAAGAAGTCCGCAGCAACAGCTCCTACAGCAGCAACTCATCCAGTCAAAGATCTTGGACCAAGCAAGAAAGGATTAATCTCAGATACGACGTGCCTTGGTCTAGGAAACACGAACTGGGAGAGCATTTACAATCTAATAGAAGGCGAGGACCCTAAGGAATTATCAGAGGAAGCCACAACCGATTCCACTAACAAATTGGAAGGAACTCTTAAATAATTGGCTTATTCCTATCTACACAGAATAGCAGCACGAGCTAAAATCCTGCCATATACGGATGTAGTTAGATGGGTGGTGGAGAAAATTCTAGTCTCAGACAGAACCTTTTGCACAGCTGATGGGAGGATATTTGGTTCATTTCAGCCTGAGGATCTCATGAAAGTTTATCACTTACCTTGACCTGAGAAGTGATATAACAAGGCGTTCTTGGAGGCGTTTGCAAAGGAGAACGATTCAGAGTCAGCCCCGATAAAGCAATGGAGACATTCCCCCGAAAGCACAAGCATGAGTCATTCGGTAAGTACTTTGTTGATTCTTTGGCTTCTCCTTATTGTTATGCTGGGGCTATGATGTGTAGGATGTGGGGAATACATGATTCAACCAAATTCACCATAGAAATTGTTCCCCTAATGGAAGCTGCAATCAATAGTTATGTGATGGATTGGGCTAATATTTTATTCGATAAACTAGCCACAACAATTTTAGAGTACAGGACAAATGTGCATAAAACTTCCCAGATTATTCCCCCGTTCTAGTACAGTGCTTATATAATGGATACCATTTGCTTTAATTCTAAATATCCAATACTTGGGTGGAAATGGACTCGTCGAGACCCGAATCCAATCCATATTTATCACCAGCAGTTATGGAAGGTGAATTACAAAAATCATTTGGATAAAATTTGCAATGGTTTTATTCTCCCTGTATATTATTCTATTTTTAATAAGCCTGCTCTAAGGATATCCCCAAAAGAAGAAGTTGATTTAACAGCAATAGGAAATTGGTTCGGGGAGGAGAAATTTACTTACATAAGGCTTTTTGGTAGCCTTACTAAACCCCATGTTCTTCCCTTGTATTGCCTGATAAATTGTTAGCTCGGGAACTGGCCTACCAAATAATAGTAGAAGGGACATCCAGAACCCTTAAGGATTCAAAGAAGCACATTTGGCCAAACTTCCCTTTACGGTGTGGCATTTTCACTCTGCATGACTATAAGCATGCAGAAAAGGAGATAGAAAAGATCCTAATGCTGAATCTGGCTACAATTCCTAATAGGCCATATGATCCAAGACAGGTTGCTTATAATGTCATGTCTCAAGCCAAACTTGCTAAGTTTGATCATAAAGCCGATGAGTTCAATGATCTATTTTCCTCAGCTGAATCATTATTTCAAGTTAAAGCATTGGCTAGGTTGAGGTATCAAGATGAAGGACTGGAAACATTTAATATGCGTAGAGACCAGAGGTTGCAAACTCTTCCTCTAGACCTATTAGCTACAATCCCCACAGTCCAGTCAAGCAAAACTGAACAACAAACTATTGACAAAGTTCCTGTAGTAGAAGAAGTTATTGAGAAAGAAAAAACACCAGAGTTGGAGTAAGAACAAGAAAAGGGTGGTGAACTTATTGATTCAAATGTTCATATTGATCCCAAACTACTCAAAGAATGGCAACAGTTTGACTCAATTATCAGAAATAATGAGAGCCTGCAGGGATTTAGTACACCTGAAGTAACAATTGGATAGAAGACAACAACTAATATAGTTCCAACTGAAGGAACTAGTAGCCCATCCATGACCCAGATAGATGTTGAAAAGATTCCAGAGAACCCTTCTGATGAGATTGTTTTGTGTGTAGAAGAAATACCACCCTTAGATGTCTTCTACAACCCTAAGCATAGGGCTGTAATAAAGCGACAGAGGAAAAAGAGAAAACTTGATCAATTTTCTCTTTTACCTACACAAATGGAGATAACTGATGTGGTATGGAGAGAGGAAGTCAACCCTTTCGAAGATCTTACTAAATTCTCTCAGTATGCCAGGGCATATACAACAGCTACTATGGACAAGGCATCAGAAGTCAATAATTTGCTTAAAGAAAAGGATCAAGTCATCATCTCACTGGAAATATAGGTACAGGAAAGACAACATAGAATAGAGCAGTTAGAGCAACAGTTAGCAGCACAGAAGCAATCAAACAAGCAATTAAATGAGCAATTGCTCAAAGAGAAACATAGGATAGACCAACATGCACTTCAAAAGCAAAAAGAGCTGTCTCAAGCATTGAACAAACTAAAGACAATGAATGAACAATTGAGAAATTCGAAAGATGAACAGATTGATCGACTATCATTACAAATAGAAAGGTTCAAGGAATTTCCTAATATAGAAGAATTCAAATCAGAGGCTCTCCAAATAACTAAAGCATTATCTACTCAATTGAACTTGCTATGTAATAATATTTCTCTTGTTCCTCCCTTCTATGATATTTCCTTGTCCATGATTGAAAAGTTAGTTGAAGATAGACAAAAGCTAGAGCAGGCAGATGAAACATTAATAGAGTTTCTTTCCTGGCAAGAAACCAAGGAAGGACAAGCTGCAAATCTGCCTCAAATTCTGGAATCACACAAGGAAATCCTATTCCTTGAGTGGAAAATTCAATTGATGAAGGTAGAAAGGGAAACATCGAGATGTAGACCAGTGACTGGTAATTTAGTGGAATTGATTAATAATACTCTTTATTTGTCAAATTTAATTTTAGAATGTACCCTAAGAAAATTATCATCAGTCAAAGCATTGGAGCATACATGGAAGCAGGAGCTGGAAAAGAGGCAGAGATTAATCGTGGGAATCCAAACATTAACATGGGAAACCTTTTGGTTCTTCCTTGTGAAACCATACAGTCAAAGGACAACAATCAAATGCCTGACCGATGCAATCGGTTACATGATTCTTGAAATTATGGATGCCACCTATACTGCCAAGCTGCATTCACGTATGAGTCATCCTCCAGAGTTGCAGCCGATGCTCGCCATATGCCAACTCAAGCCAAAAGATAGTCAT
Source organism: Pinus taeda (assembly GCA_000404065.3). Classification (NCBI taxonomy): domain Eukaryota; kingdom Viridiplantae; phylum Streptophyta; class Pinopsida; order Pinales; family Pinaceae; genus Pinus; species Pinus taeda. The sequence goes on along the minus strand of APFE031255255.1, from coordinate 2,552 downwards.
CTGAAACAATGAACCATCCCTACCGATTGCAAGCATATCTATTTCAGGGAGATTTTCATGTATTTGTGATTCGGTTACACCAGCTCACAACATTTTTATTTCATAGTTAGTTAGCTTAGATAATATTTATAGACCCTTTCATGTTTTTAGAAAGGGTCCTAAAAATTTGTATGAAGACTTGGATTGGAAGTTGCACTATTGTGCTTCCAATATATAATTTTTATGAAACTGGACCTGAATTCTGAGCTTTTAATGAAGAGTACTTTTGTCTGATATGCACTATTGCTTCCTATAAGAGAATTTCGAAGTTAAAGAGAGGGATCCAAATACAAATGCATGTCGGAAGGATTCAAACATGTACTATTATCTATGTTTTGATTCATTCTTTTATGTGGACTAGCATTCATTCATTTTGCTATTATTGATGTATGTATAAGCTTTTACAACAATCTCTTCTACTTATCACTATTGAATGTTCAAGAATTGTTATTTTTCATCTACATATGCGTCAATGATATATAAAGATCAGTGCAATGATGTTTTAATTATTACTTTGTTCAACTATTTGAACAAAGTAATTATCATATGAATGAATATTTTTGTTTAAAAGTAAAGTCATCTATATGCTTACTTTTTAATAAGAACCATTAAGAGTTGCACTAAAACAGAGATTTCTCGGGATAGATTAGTTAATTACATTATTGCATTTTAGAATAAATATTTCAGCATTTTCCATTAGATATAAGTAAATTAGACACTTATCCATCCCATTCATAAATCATTGGGAAACTGGTCCCATTATATCTAGTCGGAGCCACCACACCAAACGGAAAAGGAGCTGCATTTAAGGTCTGGACCAGGTGGTTTTCCCCGATGTTGATGCAACGATTTTCGAGGCATCAACAGGTTTGCATGCCATGATTCATTCTTCAAATTGTAGTTTATGCCTAGGATTGATCAAAAGGATATGTATTCAAGGTTATGAGTATAGTTGCAGGGATAATCTTTTTTTTGCTTAAGCAAGAGATGGTCCTTCTATTAACTTAGGTAAACAAATATTTTACACATGTTACAACAGATGCCCAGAGGCACAAAATTCCTCAAAGGGGAGTGAAAGAATCCCAATGTACCCAACAAAAACCTCCAAAAATCATATAGAGACAGAGCCTAGACTGCCCTGGAACCAAGAACGGGCCAGTGGATCCAAGGTCTGCTCCCCAAAACCGACCAACGAACAATCTTCAAACAATCTGATAATCAAGAAACGACCCACACAGGGGCGAAGTCACCAAGACACCCTAAAGTTGCCCGATCAACGCTGACCGTTGATCTTATTTTCCTGATCCAACGGCTAGAGTCCATATCACGTGGCCTAAAAGCTCACTGAATACTTCGCGATGAAGGTGGTTTTCTTTTTCGGTCCTTCACCATGTGTTACTTCCTGAATGGAATTGCTGGCTTTTCCTTAAAATCGTCTTTGGTTTGGAAGGTGACCAATGAAGGTGGGAAACCATTAGTGGTTTTATCTTTTTGGCCCCACCAACATGCGCACCAAAAGGTGGCCATTGATCTTCCCTCTCTAGATCTGATGGCCACAGATCAAAATGGACCACACACTTGCACACGAAAAACCTTAAAGTTGCATGATCAACTCTGACCGTTGATCTGTTCCTTTTGATCAACCGATTGGAGTCCATATCGCGCAGCTTAAAAAGCCCGCTGAATACCACGCGATGAAGGCGGTTTGCTTTATCGGTCCTCCGCCGCGTGTTGATTCTTGAGTGGAATCGTTGGCTTTTCTTTAAAACCATCTTTGGTTTGGAAGGCGCTCGATGAAGGTGGTAAACCGTTAGTGTTTTTATTCTGTTGGCCCCACCAACTTGCATACCAAAAGGTTGCTGTTGATCTTCCCTCTCCAGATGTAATGGCCACAGATCAAATTGGACCACACACCTGCACACTAAAAACCTTAAAGTTGCATGATCAACTTTGACTGTTGATCTATTCCTTTTGATTAATGGCTGGAGTCCATATCGTGCGGCTTAAAAAGCCCACTGAATACTAAGTGATGAAGGCAGTTTTCTTTATTGGTCCTCCGCCATGTGTTGATTCTTGAGTGGAATTGTTGGATTTTCTTTAAAACTCTCTTTGGTTTGGAAGGCGCCTGATGAAGGTGGTAAACCATTATTTGTTTTATTCTGTCATGTAGGAATTTACAGGGTAAGTTCCTCAGACAGAACACCAAAAGGACACCGCTCACAAACAGATCACAGATCAATACACCAGTATTTTGACGTGGTTAAAACCCTCAGAGAGGGAAACAGTCCACGGCCTGCGCCAACGTGGCTACTACAGGCAATTTATTAATAAAAGAATGAAAATTTACATAAGCTTCTCTCATGCACGGTTAACCTACAAATGACCCTCCATGCGCTTTAAATAGAATTCATGGACCAATCGGGTGTCAAGCCACGGATCAAGTGTCGGTAATACCGAGGAGAGAATGAACCGTCGGATCACTACATATCGTGACCGTCGGATTGTAAGTTACA
>APFE031255249.1:32426-65904 GCA_000404065.3 Pinus taeda | reverse complement strand
ACTGGTATGCAAGTTAAAGAAGTCTATGTATGGGTTAAAATAGTCACCAAGGATGTGGTATCAGAAATTTGATACATTTATACGGGGACTTGGCTTCACCAGAAGCAAAGCAGATCATTATGCATATTTTAAATTAATTGGTGACCATGTTATTTATCTGGTCTTGTATGTGGATGATATGTTGCTGATTGGAAATGACAAAAAAATTATCCAGGATTTCAAGACCCATTTGTCCTCCAAATTCGACATGAAAGATCTTGGTGTTGCAAACTATGATTTGAGCACGGAAATTAAAAGAGATCAGACAAAGAGGAAGCTCTAGTTAAACCAGAGGAAGTATGTCGAGACAATATTGTAGAGGTTTAATATGCAGGATAGTAAACCGGTGAAGGCGCTTATTCATGTAAGTGTAAAGTTATCTACTAAATAGTGTTCCAAGACACAAGAAAAGGAAGATGACATGTCCCGTGTTCCATATGCAAGTGTAGTCGGTAGCTTGATGTATGCGATGGTCTATACTAGACCAGACATTGCACATGCAATGGGAGTATTGAGCAGGTTTATGTCAAAACCAAGGAAGGAGCACTGGACAACACTGAAACAGGTTTTCAGGTATTTGCGTGGCATTAGTGATTATGGTTTGTGCTACCAAGGAAGACCAAGATTGGACAGAGTGTTGGATATTCATGGCTTTGTTGATATAGACTAGGCTAGAGATCTAGATCAGACAAGATCTACAAGTGGGTATGTGTTTAACCTATTTGGAGGTGCAGTCATTTGGATGAGTAAGAAACAATTTGTAGTGGCACTATCAACTACAGAGGAAAAATACATGGCAGCCACTCATGCAAGAAAGGAAGCAATTTGGTTTTAGAGATTGTGTTCAAGTATGGGGTTAGTACAGGGAGCTATAAGGATAGACTGTGACAGCAAAAGTGAAATTTTCTTGGCAAAGAACCCTACATATCATTCAAAGACAAAGCACATTAAAGTGCAGTATCACTTTGTGAGGGATATGATAGAAGACAAAAAGGTGTTGCTGGTAAAAGTGGACACTTTGAAGAATACTACAGATTCATTGATAGAATTTGTGAGCTCTGAGAAGTCCTCTTGGTGTAGAGAAACAATGGGCGTTGCAGGGTTGGATAAATGACTAAGCTCTCTTGTGGCCCCCTATGGAAAGAAAACAACAAGTGGGAGAATGGTGGGTTTTGTTATATTCTTTCTACGACTAGCCCACATAGTTAACCGTGGGGTTAGAGGAGGGTCGGAGCCCCCCCTTCGTTGTGTCGACTGCATAGTGGGGGGGGGGGGGGGTGTCACAGTGGGTTTTGAGGGGTTTAGGTAACCCCACTCAATGGGGTCTGGGGTAGCGCCCCAGAAAACTTTGTTTTTGGACCCTATATTAGGTTGGGTGGACCTACGTATGGTTTTGTGCATGATTTTTCACACATGTCTTTGGACGTGATGGTTTTCAGTCCATAGTTTTGGACACGATGTTTTTCGGTCCATGGTATTGGATGCTTTGGAATGTATAAATATGTATTGTAACATTGAAAGGAACATAATGAAAATTCAAGATTGTAGTCCCAGTTTTGGGATCCAGGAAAAAATATCTGTGTATATGTGTTTTATGTGTTATGCTCTCGCATTATTTATTTTATGTATTTTAGAATTTGTATGCAGGTAATTTCTGTACAGGGTTAAAACATACAATCATTAGTATCAATGATTCTCATGATACAAGTAATGGAGTGATGGGTGGCTAATGCGGAGATGAAGTCCAACTTCAAATTTTTCCATAAGGTCGTGATTCCTCTCACAAAACCTATGGTCGAGTTGGCTAAGTATTTGTAAGGCTTGAAGCAATATTTTTTAAGGAGAGTAGAGTGAGCCAAATCCAGTTTGGTTTCCTGAATAAAGAGGATGTCAGGATTATAAGATAGGATTCGTTTCTTTCCAGGACCATTTAGTCCTTGTATATTCCAAGAAATGCAATTCATAAGTAAGGAGAGGGGGTTAGGGCCAGAGATTTGACCTTTCCTTCATTTATGAGCTTGGTAGCTAGTTCTTGGAGGAGTTAGTTGGTGGTCTTTTTCTGCTTGGTCCTTTGGGGTTGTACAGTCTTGCTGGAATTTTTTCCATGATGCCTTTTGATGCGTTGTTGTCCTGTGAGGGGTGGACTACTTTGTGTTTTAGTTCCTCTTGAAGTAGGTAAGCCTCTTCTATTTTTTGAATTTGATGTTATGGGATTGCATGTATTCCATTTATCTTCCATTCTTCTGCAATGGATGCTAGGTATACCCCTTCCAGTGCTTCTTCTATGGCACTCTCCTCTAGTGTTTCCTCAATCACTATTTGTTTCATTTCAGTATCCTCTTGTGAGTGCTCATTTCCCTATTGCTATGATATGCATCTCTATCCCCTTGTTCCCTGTTTGCTTTGTTTTGCTTGTCTTCTCCTACTTCATCTCTTGTTGGGTACTTTGGATCTGATTGTTCTTGTATGTTGAGCAGGGCACCAAATTGGTTCTGATTTTCCGTAGTTTGCTGCCCCTTTTTTGGATTGGTTTTTTTCCTGTTGTTCTTGTTCCTAGAGTTGACTCTCGTGTATCCTTCACTGTCCTTTTTCTTGCTTTCCTGATCCATATTTTGAGGGGGGTTATTTATAGGACAATCTTTAAAGAGATGGTTGTGTTCATGACACTTCCTGCACCTGAAGGGGATGTGTTCATAATCTATACTTTGTAGCCAGACTTCGTCCCTGAAAATTAATTTTATGGCGTCTAGGAGGGTTCGGGAGACATCTATATACACAAATATTTTGGCATAGGAAATGTAGTGTGCATTTCTAGTTGCTTGAGACATTTTTATATACTCCCCCATCTAGCCTCCTATGCTTTTTAGGACCGAGGGAGCCCAGTAGTCTGCTGACAAGGAGTAGAGCCACACCCAGAATGGTACTCTTGCGAAGTCCTCCTTCTCCGGTGTGAAGTTGTCTTTCCAAAATCTCATGTATAGGCCTGCTGAGTTGAAGAAATAAGGACCTCCTTCAAAGATTATGTCTCTAACTTCTAAGAGGTCGAAGATTACTGTGAAGAATCATTTGGAACCCAGCTCGAGTTTGATTTCCCCCCTAGGTGTCCATTTACTTTGTATCCACCATTTCAGGGCTTTCTTTGTCAGCCAAATGCCCATGAATTTGCAAATGACTACGTGTTCTTGCATGTATATTCTCTGTAGATCGCCACTCCTGAGTCTTGGATTTCTAGCTCTGAAATTTTATTGGCTATGGGGTTGCAGTTGTTCCTTGTTTTTTCCTTTCTTCTTCCTGCTGACCCTTACCATTTGCGGTGTTGTCCTTGGTGGAAGAGGGGCTAGCAGAGGTAGTTCCTTTTGCTGCATGCATCTCTTTCCTTTTTCCTTTCTCAAGCCCAGTTTCTCTGTTTTCAGGAATCTCTCCCATGGAGCGAAAGGCAGTGCTGGAGGTCAATTTGGTGAAGAATGATTCTCGATCCAGGGGCGACCAGTAACAGTGTCTTTGAATGAGAGAGCTTCGTGACTCGATTTCAACTCTGTCATGGGGGAAGGCGAGGAGCGCAACTTGTCCAGGGTAAGGTGCACCAATGGCGGCCGCCAAAGGGGCCGAAGGGACTGTCTAGGTTAACAACCGTCGATGATCCTCGAGGGTCCTGATCTTCACTATAAGATTATTTTAAAATTATAATATTAAACTATGATTATAATATAATATAATTATAATAAAAATATAATATATTCATATTAACTGAACCATACTAATTCAAGAATTTTAAAACCAAAATCTTAAATGATACTTGGCTTTTGAAGTAGTATGAAGCAGGTGGGATTTAGTATATGTGTGAGGTGGAGTGAGGTAGGAATGATGGAGGAGTGGGAGTTATAAGGGAAACGAAACCTTATAATAAAACTTTTTGGTCATGATATAAAACTTAAAATTGGAGCTCGGAGGCTTTTGTAATATCACAAGTTTTAAAAGGGGCATGAAATAAAAACTCCAATACACCGATGTTTCGATATCAAAAAATCAGAGATTTTAAATTGATGCTTTCAAAATCAAAAATTTTAAATCGGAGCTTTCAAAATTGGAGGTTTTGTTTCAGAGCATTTTAATATTAGAAGTTTTATTTTGGAAGGGAGGAGGTGAGGTGAAGTGAGGTCCACTTGGAGTGGAATTAAAAATTCTACAAAATAAGCTACACCAACTTTGCAATTTTGAGATTTATAGTTTGGTAATTTCTTTTAGAACTAGGAATTGGAATAAATTATCGAGAACCCAAAAAATCATTTTTTAACTATTCTACAATTTGGCTGGGTGAGTTTGTACATTTTTCAACTGAGAAAGTAAAAATTATCGAACTTCAGATAAGCACCATTTGTGAACCATGTAACCAAATGAGATGAAATAAGTATCGATGGAAAGCTAGTGAAAATTAAAACTCAATGAAGTGATCAAAATAGAAATCTGATGAAAAAAATAGCAAAATTGTAGGACACTTAACCAAAAGAAAATATTAAAAAAGTGATTTAGCCAAAAATCAATGGAAAGGATCCCCATTATTTGAAGTAAATAAGTCAAAAATGGGGGGTGTTAGATTTTCCCTGCAATAGGTTGATACAGTGTCAAGCCATTCACTAGATTTCCTTTGTGTCTATGAGTTGCCTCACGCGCAAGGCATAATTTTCAAACAGATCAGGATGGGTCTCAATTCTAAGTTGTTTTGGCAATATAGATAACCCTCGGACCTGATACTTAAACTAAAGGAAGCCCGCTCTTTGTGATGTAACCCCTTTCTTGTGTTTCTTGAGGCATCTCACCAAAACCTATGCAATAATAATAGTTAAGACATGGATTCTTAATAGTTGATATTCTGCTAACTATCTTCTCATAAATTATGACAATGATCTTATGATTGTAGGTGTGTTTGGACAATATCACCTTGGAACCAAAATAGATTTTCATTTTATCCTTTTCTCCGAGTAAATATTGTAGTTTTATATTTACCCTGGCATCATAGAGATAGTCAAGTTGCCCTTTGCTTGGCTTCCTAACACTATGGCCATGCATCCAAGGCATCATATGGTTTATAATGAACCAATTTTGATATTAGAGTTGTATATAACGTAATCAAGGACATGAATTAGACAAAGAGGTGCCATGCTTTCTAGTAAAGAATTTAGAACATTATGCATTAGCTGATGCCAACGCTTTTCAAACAGTACCGCTTAACTTAAATATAACTTAATTAAACTAAAAAATAATAAAGATAAAAATTTCATCACAAAAATAAAATAATTAATAAAATGTTGTATTGCTAAATGCCATCACATAAGATTTAAAAATACAGCATATACACTTTCATATATATATATATGTGTTTATATATAATAATAAGTCATTTTAAATTGAAAAAAAAAATCAAATAAAAAGTTAAACAAAAAGAAATAAAAACTAACAAAACATAGTAACTAAAGAGAAAGTGAAGTTATTAAAGATCCCATAATAAGACATAATTATTAATATCATTAATTATTTTATTAATTATTAATATTAATTAATATTTTATTAATAAATTTATATATATTTAAAAAATTGAAAATTTATTACATTAATTATATTAAATACAATATAAATAATATAAATGTAAAATATCAATATAAGTTATTAAAATTAATGTTAATTTTTGATTTCTTATATTGGTTAATACACACAAAATTGTTAGTTTAAAATTTTAATTAAATAAAATTTTGATTAATATATATCTATATTTTAACTCATTGAGTGCAATGCATATGGGATTTTACGATTTTTAATAAGCATTATAATTAACGGTAAACCATGTTTTAGTTAACTTTAATTACAATATTATTTAATAAGTAAAAGAGTACGACATTTTGCTATATTATTTTTATATAATATTTTCATTTTAACCTAATCAATGAGTTTACCTAAAAAATTCAATGCAAGGATATGTAATTTTAAATTTTAATTTATAAAATTTAGAAAATAAAGTTTTTATTATTTTAAAGTAATTTTTTATAAAATCATAGAAAATGAACAGGTCGTGCATAGAAATACAAATTGTTCCCGCTATCATTCTACCCATTATTTCAACTTTTTCCGAACATTTTGTATTTACATATAAACAAAATATTAAAAGAGGCATACTTTTATGGTTTACAAAAATATGAAATATGATACGAAGAGAACATTGTCCTTTCAAATTTTGTATTAGTGTAAAGAAGTTGGAAAAAATATTAATAAATTTAAAAAGATATGAGAAAATTTAAAAGAAAGTGTTTTATTTAATATATATATATATATATAGTGCAAAAATAATAATTAAAAGATTTTTTATTTATTATATTGAATTGATTTTAAGATCATTACCATTAGGCACATTTTAGTCAAGTTGTATACACTTATTTTGGAAAACAATATTAGCTTTCGGCTTGAAAGCCAGATTAAAAGGGCTAAAGGGAAAGTTGGGTTTAAGAGACATCACTCAATGGTGGATCATCTTGTTACTTATATGGGAATGCCAAAAAATAAATTCGATCTCATGTTGTTTTGTTGACTTTGGAATTTTTTTTCACATTCCTTCTAGGGAAACGCTATGGAAAAGTCTAGAAGAGATAATGGTTCCTATTGAGTTGAGGGTTGTGTCAGACCCCAGAATTGTTTACTTAATGCATATTTTTTATTCATATGATGCCTTTGTTTTACCAATTTATGAACTCTTTCTACATTCTTTTAATTCAATAGTGAATATTTGCGTTTGGGTTGTATTTTATATAAAAATACCTTTGTTATATATATTTCTAGGATTAATTCTCATTAAAATGATGTTAATGTAGATTGTCTTGTTCTTGCATCACATAGGGATATTGCACCAAGTATATGTGGAGCACCTCATTATTCAAGCTTGGCACGAAGGAAAATGCTAGCTGGTAGTACACACATGCATTTGGAATGATCTTGAATCCTTTTTTATAGTTTGAGGTGGACTTATCTTTCATTGACATGTTCCTACACTAAAGAGCAACATTCTTGCGTTAGAGATTAACTAGTTTGGGGCTTTCATACATCGGCACATTTTTTAGAAAATACGGGAAAGGGTTTTATTCAAAATGTTGTTTAAACACCTCCACATCAATCAAAATGCACCCGGGCCGTACAGATGGATTGTTAGGGAATAATTAATGCTTCAACCCCAAATTCGCAGCAGCTTTCAAATGACCAACTTCCTACTATCTTTGTGTTCAAACGAAGTCGAATATAAAAATTAAGGAACATGGGTTTTTATCCCAGTATAGGAAGTTGAGTAAAGCATGGATTATTATCCAAAATTCACCACCGTTTGGGAGATCCAAAGGGGTCTGTGAGGCAGATTTATAGAAAATCAGGTAAATCCAAGATTTGCAAAAGTAGCCAAGCAATCCACTTTGTGCATGATTTCCCATGTAATGGAACTGATTCAGAAAATTCTAAGAGAAGTTGTTGTTGAAAACATGACAAGTTAGATTTCCTCCAAAATGTTTTCCAAATTTCGCATTTGACTAAGAGATATACAAGGATCTTTGAGGTAGTTTTATAAAAATGTTGTTTCTTCAAGAATTCCAAAATATGCCCATATTTGCAAACAAAAGGAAATTACGTATTAGATTTGCATCTCCTTAATCAAATAATTGTTCTGATCAACCTCTTTGGATGGGAAGCTGTTATGATCCCCTCTCATTCAGTTTGTGCTTGGTTTGGCTTGTTCAAAGCATGTCATGTAATTGTAAATTATATAAAAGCCAAATCATGGCTCTGTAGGGAGGACAGTAAGCCATCCTTTGTACTCTCATGCTACTAAGATAAGTGTTGGGGGCCTTCCCCTTCCTAATATCAATTTGGAACTAGACTATGGAGCTCTAAACGTATAAGGACTAAAATTTCCATTAATAACAAGCATCAATGCCAGGTTTATGCATCTATTCTGTCTATTTCTTGTAATGTTAATCTTTCTCTCATGGACTAAGTGTTTTCCTTGAAGGAAAGCACTTTGGTTAGCTAGGGCCCAGCCAACCCAACTCATTCTCCCATTGTTATTATATTGTATATTAAGTACAAGAAGTGAGTGTTGTGAAGGTCACTTCTTAATGGTGAGTGTGTAAGATTGATAATGCTCTTGTGTTTATTTTCCTTTCACCGAGTGATCTGATATTTGAGGGCTTGCATGTGTTGAGTGTGTTTTTATTTCTATTAAAGCATTTTTTTATACTTTCTTAAAACACAACAATATGTCTTGTATGTGAGAAGCTTCCTCTTGAATCATTTTTGGAATAATGGTTAGGGTTTGATCATATAAGTTTTGCTTAAAGATATATTTCTTTACAACAAACATACTCTAATCAAATCACATATATTGTAACTATGTAGTGGTGTTAATCCTCTTGTGTAAATTATTGAGTTTGAATAGTAATCCTTGCTTTGATAAATATCTGTAAACTGAATTTTAAGTACAAGAATCATTTACTATCACTTTTCCTATTCAAGATGGTAAGATACATATTTTATTTAATGATTGAATTCATTTATACACAAGATATATTCAACACAATGACAAATGTTTAGATAGGATATACGTAAAGAATATTTTAAGTGGAGATATTTTATTCCAACGCGGGAGTTTACTGTTTACACTAATATTAATGAAATTTTCCTTTCACTTTCGCAATTAATATTCTTGAATTGTAATTTTCATTTGATTTGGGATTTCTTTTGTTATCGCTTGAGTTGAAGATTTCCTTTCTACACTTTTTGATTGCATGCTTGAAAACACAATGTTTTGATTTATAGGTTAACGGATGCAAGGTTATGGAGTGTAAATATATTTTGGTACAGAAACAAATTCATACGAGTATAAGGACATACGTGTTCTGAGTATGAGAATAGGATTGTTCTAGTGAAGGAATAGACTTGTTCTAAGTATGAGAATATGATTGTTCCAGTTTAGGAATAGACTTATTTTGAGTATGAGAATATGATCATTCTACTACGAGAACAGGGTTATTCTGGTACAGGAAACATAATTGATATAACACAAAAAATAAACTTACTCTAATTTCCCAGTGCAAGAACTAAAGTATAAGAACAAAATTGTAAACTTAGTTTTATTGATAAATTAATGAGTAAATTAGCCAATACCCAAACTGATTAGTGTGCTTTTATTTTAGAAATTGAGTTGGGAGTTTATGCATTGGTTTCTAGATTGATTTAATAGAGGGGTTTTCTCTTTAAATTGTCAAAAGGTTGGGCTTGTTTCCAATCGATTAATAATTATGGTTTGCTATTATGTCATTAAGGTTTTCTTACAATTTTTGATGGATCGCAGGACTGGTTTTTATGCTTTTTCAAGTTTTCTTTGAAGTGTAAGATTCAATTTAATTTGTTTGGATTTATGTGAAAATTAGACTAGAATTTGATTTGCAGGTTATTAGGGGCTCTCTATAGCGTTTCTAGTGTTGTGCATCAAAGTTTACGAAATCCCATATTGAAAATTAAATGTTGGCCCATTAATATGCCCTATACTGCACCGAACATGTTGTTAATACTCGACTATATGAGAATGTTATTTCCAAGCTTAAGACCATCGAGGGTTGGTTTCAAGAAATTAAATGCAATACTAGAGTCAAGCAAGGGTGTCCCTTATTCCCTACCCTTTTTGGTATATAAATTGATAAGCTAGAAGAATGTTTGGAAGCTACAAGGTATGGTGGCCACACCATTACTGGTATGGTCACAACTCTTCTCCTTAATTCTAAAGATATTGTTCTTTTGAAATGAATCCATGACGGTATCATGAAGCAACTAAGAATCCTCCAAGTCTTTGCTCCAAGATGGGTATGATTATCAATAATGACAAGTCTAACGTCATGATAATTAAATCTAAAAATATCACCTATGATAATTTCATTTGTGACAATAAATACCTAGAAAATGTTCCTTTATACAAATATTTGGGCATCAACATCCATCAACAATTTAATTTGAATTATAGAATTGAGAAAAGGATAAATGGAGGATGGAAAACTTACTATGGGATTGAAAACAATTGTAAGTCAGCCTATTTTTGGATTTGTAATTAAAAAAGACTTTTTGGGATGAACACCACCCCTCTAATTTTATATGGATGTAAGGTTTGGGGTTACAGTATATCTGAAGATTCGTTGAGGAAGATTGAGTAGACCCAAAAATAATTTACAACCTACAACATCAAGATTAAAGGAAATACTCCCTACCATATCCTCTTGACTGAAGCTAGCCTTTTCCCCATTGAAAGCATGGCTATAAATAGGTATCTCATGTAGAATAAGAGGTTATTCAACATGGAAGTGAAGAGGTTTCCTAAAATTTCATCCAACTCTAGCCAAAACCCCCACCTTCAACTCAAGTGATGATGGCATAAGGATGCCGAGTCTTGGCTAGACCATTGAGGGGAAAAGGAGGAGATAATCTTGAAGGATAAGGATAATATTAAAAATATTATTACTTCCAAATTTAAGAACATGTTGTGGGGTGATAAAGAGTTAGAGGGAAAAAGGAAACTAATATATTATTGTTGGAAACAATATTAATACTAAAACGGGGGTGAATTAGTATTATGGATACTTTTAACTTCGTTATGCCAATTTACTTTTCCTTTTTAACTTGACATCCATCCATATATCCAACAAAAATATATAATGTGGAAGCAACATTAAATCAACAAAAAAATGTATAAACCATAAGCATCATACACATTAGACACAGGTTTTTCATGTGGAAACCCTTTCGGGAAAAAACCAAAAATATTGTTATTGTTATTGATGTAAATAAGAGCTCCTACTCTACTACATAAATCTATTTTGTGAGCACCAAATCATAGGAAGAACCAACTCCATTTGATTGTTTGGTAGCACCAACTCTCTCTATTTGTAGACACCTATCCAGCTTACTAGAAGAACCATGTAAGGCACCAACCTCATGGGTTTCTTGCAAGTACCAACTTGTAGCTCCTTTTATTTAAGCAAGTCCTGACTTGTAGGAGGCACCGACCCCCAATCCTTCTCAAGTTCCATTAGAGATGGACGCAGCAAATTCTTGTATTGCAGGCACCAAACCACGTTCAAATAACAACTAGTTGTTCTCTATAGTTTAGCATAAACTCTGTCTGATAACATGTTTTGTTCTCAACTCACTCTACTACACTTTTGAACTCTTTGCAACAATCCTCAGTAGCCATCTGATTCGCTTAACATCAACAGTCACTTAGCTCTTTGCCTCTCTGTTCTCCACAACACATAGTCTGCTCTCGTCCTTGCTTCACACAACACAAGCTCATCTCTTAGCCTTCTGCTCACAGGCTCCTTCATCCTTCCACAAAACACACGAGTATCTCACAACCTTTCATACACAAAATACACTACTCTTGCCTTTAACACATATCTCACTAATGTCGAGGTCTCTTTTTCTTATGCTTAGGCATACTTAGCCTTTACACTTAGAACTAGATCTTACACATCCTCACACAGTAGGGCACTCTCACAGAGCAATTTTGTCTAAGGCTCTCATGCAACAATGTTGCATTCCCCTCATTTTCTCCTCAAAGAACCCGAGTTTTGTTCCTCTGCCATTCACACAATCGATGCTTCCACCCTGTCAATGCTGCCACATTGTCGATGCTGCCACACTATCGATGCTTCCACGATGTCCTCATTCATCACTACGAACTTTAGTTAGGCATGGACTCTCCATGCTTCCGTTGCACCTGCCACTAGTTATTCCACTTGCATACTCAACCCAGGCACAATCCTCTCTATCTCCAGCTCTCCCATCGATGAGACTCTCCATGCACTTAAAATCTCACATAGCTTGACACACTCCAACATGGCTTCTCTATACTTCAAGCATGCACATTGAGCAGACCATTTTCCTTGTTGCATTGTATCAGAGATCTTTGACAGTCGACCTTCATTTCTAAGACCAAACATATGCTAAAAATTTACTCACATAGCTTGCTACTCTATATGTCTTTCAATACTTTGTACCATGCTTTATTAGAGGAAATACTTTGCATTGCTACATCATGGTGCGACACCAAGAAATTGCCAATTTCTGACCTTCGATTATGTTAAGCCCCTTTTGGTTTCAACCCTCATCAAATATCCACTTTTAGGACCAATTGTTGTGACCAAAAGCTTAGCCTTAAGGTGCTAAGCCCTTTAACATTGTGTTGGAGGAATTTTCTCCTTTGCATTGTGCTTTATTTGAAATATTCCTCTATCAAAACTTTATTCACAAACAAATAGCGAATTTTGATTGTCCTTGGCCCTTTTTATTCTGGCACCTTTTCTAATTTTACTTCATAGGACCAAGGGCGATGACTGAGTGCCATGACCTAAGGTGCTAAGTCTTTCAACATTGTTTCAAGAGCGTTTTTCCTTTGTTAAGCACAATGAAATTGGTTTTGTGTTTATTCCACAATCAAGCGCTTAACATTATTAGAGCCTTCTTATTGGGGATTTCCACTTGTTTACTATATAGGAACAACAAACCATCGATCGTCGATGTGATGTCATCATCGCCACGTGACATCTCCTGAGTGGTGACACGTGTCACCAAGATATGGTCCATTAAATAAGAATTGCCTGCCACGTGTCCCTTATCAGAACCAATAAGATCCCGCCACTTGTACACATCAAAGATCATTTGAGACTGTTATATGTCCTTATCAAACCCAACTAGATGCCTCCGTGTGTCTTTCCTAGAGGAGAGAGAAAGAGGCCTCACCTACCCTTTTTTTTCGCCGAGTTCCTTTGTAAATTCCTTTTTGGCCTTCCTCACGATTTAACAAAGAATGCATTGTCTTGACTTACTTAACTCAATCAGCGTTCCTTGATAGGTTGTTTCCTAATGTTGGTCACCTATGAAACTGTCAAACGTTGATCACTGATATGGCCTTATCCTCTGACATGTAGGATCACAAGTCGCAAATCAATGAATTTCCTTAGATGTTGTGCTGCAACTTGAATCCTCCAATTTTTGATATTTCGGGACCTCCGTCATGCGATATCGCTAATTGTTGATCGGAGATTTTCGTTTGTTGTGTGTTGCTCCTTAAAACCTCTGAAATCTTACTTCTAAGTCCTACGATGCTTTAATCTCCGATTTGCAAGGGTTTCGATATTCGGGACCTCTGATCTTCGATCTTCCTCCCTGCTTAAGGCTTTATTCACCCTGAACTTCAGCATTCCATAATGTTTGAACCACAAGGCCATTTATGGACTTCCGCATACTGTGGGAAAGATCTTCTAGAGAAGTTTCAAATGGAAGAAGTCTGATTATCCATTGAACCCATATGTTGCCTAAAAATATGGCTCCAAAATCACTTCCAATATTCTGCTCCTAAAATCTCTAGAAAACTAGGAATCACACACACAGTGTGTCTTTAGCATGAGGCCTACACCTCCAGTGGACTTCCATCCTAGGCCATCACTATAATCATCATTTTATATCTTCTCTAATAATCCTTCTACTGCAATTATTCTCTACATGAAGCCTGCAACTACCAAGAGATTCCTCCTAAACCATCACTACCAGCATCTCCTGCAAGAAGCAACCAAGCTTATCTGGTTGACATCAATGCCAATTCTGCTACTAACCATTACGGAAGCCAAATTCCCAACACAACTCCTTAGGTTGATCGTTGACATCAATTCAAACACACTTGAGGATGCCTTCTCAAGGCCACTAGCCATGCACATAATTCCAACTATCCAAAAATCTCCCCCTTTGGCATTGATGGAAACACACCATCCTTTTCTCCAAGTGATGGCCAAACCTCAAGTTGCTTCCACACATGTCATGGCATGAGACAACAATGACCTTCTTGGCATCACAAATTATACACAGCTTTTTTCCCCATTTGACATCAATGGAAAGCATCTACAAGTTTCCTTTCTCTCCCCATGCTCTCACCGATTATGAGGACTAGAGTCTGGCTATTGAGATGCGCATCCTGCCTCACAGAGACATCTCTTCCAGGTTGGTTGCTTCTACTACTCCATAAACTAAGAAAATGTGATATGCTCCCCTTAAATATATAATCCCTCTAATTTTTCCTTCCATTGTTTCACAACTTATGGCTACTGGTTGAGCAGTTTGTCCCCTAATGCGTATTTTGTATCAAAAAGATTGATACCCATTAAATTGTGCATGGCATTGCTGCTACTGTAAATAACAATATATAATGATGTATTTTGGCTAGCCCTTCTTCATTGTTGTTGTTTCTTCCGAGACTGTGCTCACTTTACTTGAGCATCTCCACTTCTCCCCTTGAGATCATTTTCATACTATGGGGACTGCTTCACATCTCATACCAATTTCATCAAAAGAAATGATAGAAGTGGAACATTGTACCAGGAAAACTCTATTATTTCCTATCTAAAAAAGAAATGTCCAGTTGCACACATGGTTACTCAACATGAGCCCATCACAACCAATTGACATAGAAATACCAATTGAGGGTTAAGGGACATGAAAAATCATACACCAATTATGTTTCATGAACACAAGGCTGCTAATCATAATCAAAGTTACAACTTAAATGAAATAAGAGTATTTCACCAAATATGCAAACCTTTTATTTGCTCAGCAATCTTCATTTTTGAGGTTGTCCATTGTTTCCTACTACTGCTTATCAAAGAAGCCCCCCCTGAGCCAATGTTCCTTGATCTCCTGCAAAGCTATCTCTCTTTTCTTGGGGATTGATCCTGTGGACCTGACAAGACCATGAGTTTCCTGTCATTCCACACTTCCATTGCAACCCCTATTCTTCCCACAACAAAATATATTGTTGTGTACTCCTTATGTTGGTTGCACTCCACCTTCATCAATCAGATGTGCCATATTTTTCATCTTCCCGGCCTCATGCATCTAACTTACTCAACATCCCTTGAGGCCCTTCTCTTCCTTCACTGAAGAGAAATAGAAGATCTACTCCCCCTGAGAAGATCACCCCCTTTATTTCTATATACCTTTAAAGGTCAAGACTTGAAAAAATCATTCCCATCTTGCTTCTTATTTACCCTTGTTTGGGTCCTCCCTTGGCTACACATGGGTAGAGGAAAGTTTTTGTTCAACTCCTCCTTCTACACCCAAACCCTCTTGAAGCCATTCTTTGTCTCAGTGGGTTCTTCCACAAAATTAGGAGGATCATTCTAATTATTTCTTCCTCCTCTTTTCATCTTGCTCTTTTGACGCAGAGCACTGAAGACAAGTCTATATTTTTTCTGCTTGATTCTTTCTCCTTGTCTTCAAACCCTAAGCTACTACATTTGCATGTGTATGCTAAGAGTCATTACGTTGCTTCTCATTTACCCAACCATCTCTCTTGAGACAAATTTTCCACAATCGTAGCATTTTATTTGGCCTAAGAATGGGGTGGAGGAGTTACTCCTTTTGACAACTCTTTTGTCAAAACTCTTATCATGGCCAAATTTCCATCTTCTAGCATTATTGTGCATCCTTAGGTTGTTTTTACCCAACACATTTTGTTTCCTTGCATGCTATCTATAGTCTATGGCTTTATGTCCAAAATTATTGCAAGAAAAACAAAAACCATGAAAATGATTTTGATGAAATAGGTTACCTTGTCTCTGAAGGTCCTTTGCTAGCTCTTCTCATTCCTTTTATGACAACAAGCATTGCTATCATGCACTATTCCTTGTAGTTTCCTTTCCTTCTTATTTTTCCGTATTTCTTCTCTTCTTTCTATTGTTGTCCAACAACCTTTCTATTGTTGTTGTTGGAACCCTTGAGCTTTTGATATTGAGACAACTCTTTGTCTTACTTTGCTAATTCATGTCTCAATGAGACTACCTCAGTTTGTAGTCTTTCACAACAAGCCTCCTTTATACTCAGTTGATGGGCTTACCTCCCAATCAGTCAGCAAGCATCTTCTTGTTTAGCAACTAGTTCAACTATTGTCTTTCTCAACTTCTCATTCTCAAGCTCATAAACTTCCAGTTTCTCCTCTTGCTTGAGATTTGCTTGTGATAGGTCCTTGATCTCTTTTGGAGAATATTTCAGCTTCTTTATAGAAAATATAATTTCATTTAGATCCTTCTCTTCTCTTTTAGAGGTGATAACTTAGTTACCACAGAGATCTATGCTCGTCTCTATGTCCATGGAGTCTTCCACGTGTCTAAGGGTTATTCCTTCTTCATATGAGGATCCCTTATTTTCTATTGCTACTAGAATGGGTCTATCTTCATTACAGTTACTAGATGCATGGTTATATCTATCTTCAAGTGATTATCATGAACATCTAGATAATGAATTACCTACTCCTTTACATTTGTCACAAGGCAATATCATACCTTTTGCGTAACATGGTCTCTCTTCCAAGACTTATTCATCACCACCAAGAGTGTGATGGGCAACAACTTCTCCAACTTCTGATTCATTTTTTGAGCAAGAATGCTCCTCAAACTCTTCTTGAGCCACATGGCTATCTCCACCATACAGACATTGCAGTCTATTCAACACTTCCTTTGTTGACTCACAATTCTTTACTTTATCATCATCTGACTTAGCTAGCCCTTTCAGGATGACCTCCTTGGATTTTTCATTCTTTTCTTCATTTAATATGGAGAGCTATATATCACCATCCAAGGACATCAAGTAGCCTTGCATTCTAACCTTCCAAATTTCATACCAAATCTCATGGCTTGATCTATTTAATAATGAAACTTCTTTTGCTGCTAGTCAAACATCATTAGCCATTTTTTCCCTTTGATCTCCCTTCTAGCGATTAAGCTATTTCTCAAGGAACCTAGCTCTGATACCAATTGTTGGAAAAAAACATTAATACTCATAGGGGGTTGAATCAGTATTATGGCTAATTTTAACTTCTTTATGCCAATTTACTTTTCCTTTTTAACTTGAAATCCATCCATATTTCAGTAGCAATATATAATGTGGTAGCAACATTAGCTCAACGCACAAGCATACAAACCATAAGCATCATACACATTACACACAAGTTTTTCACGTGGAAACCCTTTCGGGAAAAAGCCAAAAATCTTGTTGTTGTTATTGATGTAAATAAGAGCTCCTACTCTATTACATCAATTTATTTTGTGAGCACCCACTCACACGAAGCACCAACTCCCTTTGATTGTTTGGTAGCACCAACTAGCAGGAAGCACCAACTCAATTTATTTGTAGACACTTGACTATCTTACCAGAAGAACCATGTGAGGCACCAACCTCATGGGTTTGTTGCAAGTAAAAACTTGTAGCTCCTTGGATTTAAGTAAGTCCCAACCTATAGGAGGCATTTTCCCCCAAGCCTTCTCAATCTCCACTAGAGATGGAAGCACCAACTTCCTATATTACAGCCACCAGCCCACATTCAAATAAGAATTGGTCATTCTCTGTAGTTTGGCAACAACTCTATTTGATAACATCTTTTGTTCTCATCTCCCTTTGCTGCACTTTTCAACTCTTTCCAGCAATATTCAGCAACCCTCTAATTTTCTTAACATCAACAGTCACTCAGCTCTTCGCCTCTCTGTTCTCCACAACACACAGTCTTCTCTCAAGCTTACTTCACACAAAAGAGACTCAATTCTCTGCCTTTTGCTCACAGAAGCTCATAGGCTCCTTCGGACGTTCACACAACACACAAGCAACTCACAACCTTTCATACACAATACAAGCTACTCTTTCCTTTCATACACAACTCACTACTCTTAGGGTCTCCTTTTCTTCTGCTTAGTCACACTCAGCCTCTACCCGCATAATTGGCTCTTACATAGCCTCTCACATTAGTGCACTCACACAGATCACTTTTCTCTAAGGCTCTCACACAACAATGCTTCATTCCCCTGCTTTGCTCATCATAGCACCTGAGTTTTGTTCCTCTTCCATTCACACAATTAATGTTTCCACCCTATCAATGTTTCCACACTGTCGATGTTTCCAGACTATTGATGCTGCCACACTGTCTTCATGCATCATTGTGCACTATTCTTAGGCATGGCCTCTCCATGTTGTTGTTGTGTCTATCACTCGTTAGTATACCTGCATACTCAATGTAGGCACAATCCTATATCTCTACAACTCTCCCATCACTGAGACTCTCCATGCACTTCAACACTCACAAGGCTTGACAACACTCTAGCATGGCTTCTCTCTACTTCAAGCTTGGACATTTTGTGGACCATTTTCCTTGTTTATTTGTATCATACATATTTTACAATCCACCTTCATTCCAGAGACCAAATATATGCTTAACATTTACTCACATAGTTCGCTACTCTATATGCCCTTCAGTACTCTTTACCGTGCTTTATCAGAGGAAATGCTTCATAGTGCTACATTGTGGTGCAACACCAAGAAACTATCGATTGCAGACGTCTGATTATGTCAAGCACTTTTTACTTTTAGCCCTCATCAAATATCCACTTATAGGACCACGTGTTGTGACTGGAAGCTTAGACTTAAGGCGCTAAGCCCTTTAACATTGTACCGAGGGCCTTTTATCCTTTGTATTGAACTTTATTAGAGCTTTTCCTCTATCAGAACTTTATTCATAAACAAACAATGAATTCTAATTATCCTTGTACTTTTTTGTTCTGGACCCTTTTCGCATTTCACTTCATAGGACCAAGGGTGGTGACCGAGTGCCATGACCTGAGGAGCTAAGTACTTCACCATTGTGTCAGGAGCCTTTTTCCTTTGTTAAGCATTGCACCATTGGTTTTGTGTTTATTGCACAATCAAGCACTTAACACTATCGAAGCTTTCTTATCGAGGATTTCCACTTGCTTCCTATATGTCAACAACAAAAAATCGTCGATCGTTGATTGTCGTTGTGACATCATTATTGCCACATGGCGTACCCTTAGTTGTGACAGGTGTCACCAAGATATGGCCCATTAGGCCACCTCAAAACACCAAAATTTCCTGCCACGTGTCCCTCCTTATCATCACATCATTCTGACATCAGCAACCATGTGTCCCTCCTTAACATGATGTCATGTTGATGTTAGTAGCCACGTGTCCCTTATCAAAACCAATCATATCCTACCACTTCACACCGGAGCTGATCATAGACTACCATCTGTCGTTATCGAACCCAACAGCATGCCTCCACGTGTCATGCCTGGATGAGAGAAAAAGAGACCTTGCCTACCCTATTTGTTTCATGAATTCCTTTGTAAATTCCTTTTTGGCCTTCCCAACGATTTGAAAGGGAATACATTGTCCCAACTTATTTAACTCAATCGACGTTCGTTGATCTGAGGTTTCCTAATGCTTGTCACCTATGAAACTGTCGAACTTCGATTGTTGATATGGACTTGTCGTCCAACATGCGTGATCGTAAGTTGCTAATCAGCAAGTTGCCTAAACCGAGTATTCATAATCATTCTTTGGAAAATTCACATCATGTGTGTAGAATCCATGGTTGACTTACTAGGAAATTCCCAATTATAATTCTATTAGGTGCTTTTCTCTTTGTAAAGATATTTTGGAAATTTGACACAAAATTGTATGTACTTAAATTTAACTTTGTATGGCATATTAGTACCCAAAACATTTTGTTTGAATACGAAAATCAGCAAAATGTGTGATCTTTTCATTTTGTATGATATGGATTCTTCTTAGAAACTAGCGACCAAATTACTGTATATCAAGGACATCATAAATGATCTTTTTATCGTCGTTGGGGATTTGTATGGAGCAGTTATATTCTTAGGAGTCAACAACTATTCAAATGTGCAGCCTGCAGTTTTAGTAGAGAGAATTGTGTTCTACAAAGAAAGGGTTGTAGGGATGTACCATGCATTGCCTTATGCTCTAGATTAGGTTATTCTTGTATCATTGTTTCATTTTATTCTAGATATTCAAAGTATCCATGTGCCAAAGGTTGGAAAAGCATAGTATGGGCCTATAGGATTTCCCATCCAAAAGTAAACCTTGGAGTTCAAATCCTTGGGTCAATATGCCCACATCTTCTCACTAACTCGCATTAGTATTATCCGATGCTAAGGGCACCCGTGGGCTTTGTGGATGCGATTTTTCCTGATTTGGGAAGGCCTTGAAAGGTTCTACTTGAATTACATTATGTTAACACCATTAATCTAGAATATGGAAACTATACAATTCTCTTTCAATTTATATGTTTTTTTGTCACTTATTCCAATATTATAATTGGATAGGGTTCTTGTTTACATATGTAATATTCGATGATTATTTTAATGGGTGATTGAACTTCCTTACATATCGTTGAGATAGTGGTGATTTTTGAATTTACCTTTCCTGATTAGTCTGATAGAAACCCTACCATGCTTTTCTCCAATATGCAATATAACAAAACTGCTAGATGAACTTACCAAAAAGATTTCATTTTCTTCCAAAGAGAATTTTTTTATTGGCAACCAACAACAACAAAATATGTCAATAGCCAATTGTGAGTTGCATATTGATCATAGATGACAAGTCATTTCTAAAAGGTTTCCTTATTTCTTGTGCACTAGATTTTACAAGCATCTCTTAACATTGGATTTTCCTTAGATCAGTGGTATCCTTAATCATTACTAAACCATTTTAGGGAACCATTATGACTTGCAAATAAAGCTATAGAATAGTAACTCACTATGATTTCTATTCCCTAGATCAGTGCTACCCCTGCATTATCATGACCTAATGAATGCATTCACACTCCATTCTATGCTACATTTCTAAGCCTTTCTTGCATTATGAGCATGTAATGTTATCACCATCGGCGATTAAATCACATTTCACTATAGATTTTCATCAAATAATTTATGTATAAGTCCTAATGTAGAAACCCAAATTAGGAACTTCTAGTAGCCAAGTATGGCTTTAAGGTCAATGCTTTATTGTTGCAATGAGCTCTAAGGCCTTGCTATAATACCCAATCTTAACCAATAATCAATGAAATTCACAACACCAAACCTTGTTCACAAATTTTGTCAAATAATTGGTAGGTACTCTCCATTCTCCCACTATTAGTCAGAATTTATCAATGAATTAAACTAATAAATGTGAGCATTTCAATAATCTAGGTGACCACCCATAAATTTTCTGCTTGGGTATTCATTTAAGATCCTTCTCCACCATGGATGCTTTTAGGTGAAAATAAACCATCCAATTATGGATGCATCTCCACTATAGATTGTGTTTCATGTTATTCCTTTATATTGGGAACAACATACAATAATTTGTGCAATTAGGAGAAGATACCCATGTCAATGTTTGCTAGTATATGATAGACATGTTTAGAAGAGTGAGGGGACAACTTGTAATATAAATCCACCGATTAAAGAATACGGTGAACCATTGTCATATCATAATAATCTTGGCAATATCATGATCCTAAATAATTTTTTGGAATGAGTAACTTATTTATTGAGCACTTTATGTACCTATTCCTCACTTTATTAAGCTTAACTCTCTTAAGGGTAGCACCTATTTTATATGACTACATTCATTAGGTGAGAAATTAAACATTAGGCACAACTATCCCATAGGGAATATCCCAATATCTAGTAGTTGTTTGTATTAGCAAGGTTTGTATTTTAACTAAGAAAAACATTATATGAATCTATTAGTTCTAAATTGTTATAATTTTGTTTAATGTAGTATGTAATTATAACATAAGGTTATAATTAATATAAAATAGAGTTATACAATTATAATGATTATATATAAAAAAACGTTATGTGATATGTTTAAAATGTTTGTTATTTTATATATGTTTTAAGGAAAGTAAGAAAATCAAGAATTAAAAGCTAAGAAGTAAAAATTATGTTAGTTTATTGAAATAAGGTAGAAGAGTAAGCACATCTTGGCCATGGGTAAATTAGAAGTTATTGTTATCTTTGACTTGCAAAATTTTAAGATAAAAATAAACTTGATTTCTATACCTAATCTCATCACTTCCACAAATTATCAAATTATCCATGCTCATAATTAAAAAAATACATAATAATAATAATAAGAATAAGAATAAGAATATCTACTTATAATCATATTTTAACATTATCATATCTTAATGAGTAAAAACTTGATATTTGTATTAAACTGGGGCTTTTTAAAAATTCATTGCTCATGAATATGATGCATCATTGATGCTTTTCATCACAATTTCTAATGAACATGAAGTTATATTATTTAATTCGTTCAAACTTGACCGTTAACAAACACACAAATATATCCACCCCACATTAATGTTAGTGTACAATAAAATAAATGCAAATTTTCAATTTGTTTACATACCATTAATATTAGTGAATCGAAACAAACACTTTTAGTGACAGCTACAATATTCACTCTTCGGCTCTCTACTGCAATGTTTTAAAACTTCGACTCGGCCGAGGGTTGACTCCGACTCCGACACTAACTCGGTATCGACTTGGTCGGCTTGATTTCAATGACTCGGTCATTGTAAAAAATACATTCAATATTTATTATTTTTATAAAAAACATCATTTTAAAGATTTTCATTCATGTTTCCAAACACACAGCATTAGAATATAGATGGAAGACAACATATGATCAAAGTAGGCTCATGAATATATCCATTATATCAAAATGGCACCCACTGCACTGTCCAATACACACATGATCAAAGATTCAAAACAAAATCACATAACCAAGGAGGCTAGAAATGGCCTCTATAACAAAAGTAAACTGTGACCAGTAGTATTGGGCCACTGGCTAGTAGTTACTGCCAGAGGAGCCAAGATCATGTGGATCAATCTCCAGATCATCATCAAAGTCAGACAGGGGGCCCCATGGCTCCTCCTCATCATCATCTCCAACTACAACTGTAGAAGTGGTAGCACTAGTAGGCTGTGCAGCAGATGCAAGTTGAGATAGAGAAGATATGCGGCCATGCTTTTGTCGTGGCTGAGCAGAGGAAGCACCTGCAACTGGAGTCCTTACTAGCTGTGAGGCTAAGGTTGGTAGCACAAGTGGATTGGGATCTACATTCAACTGAACATCATGTTCGAGTGATGCCTCCCTATCTAAATCAAAATCAAGATCCTCATCAGGATCAAACTCTGTTGGATGACTCTCCACTACCCAATCTGATGTTGGATCAATGTCTTCCAACACAATGGGATCTAAATCAGGTCTTTTGTTCAGCAATTGGTTGCTTCTGAGCCGGAGGTTGTATTGGACATAGACTAGATCATTCAACTGTTTTTTATCCAAACAATTTCTCTTCTTTGTGTGAATCCTCTCAAAGACAGACCAATTGCGCTCACACCCAGTAGCACTGCAAGTTTGACTCAAAATACGAATTGCAAAATTTTGCAATTCAGGACAATGGCCACCAAAAGCCACCCACCATTGTGCTTCAAAAAACATAGGAGTGTAATGAGTTAGCTCAACAAAATTACAAATTATATCCAACTTTCAAATTATAAACTATTTAACAAAATTTGAAAAAACTATTAAGAATTTGAAAATTGAAATTTTTTGGAGTAGCATGATCCGAATTATCCAGAGTATCATGTTCATTTTGTCAACGTTTCAAACCCCAAAGGGGGTCCATCATAAGGACTTAATTTTTTAGAATATGATTGATAGTTCCTTGAGAGAAGAATCTTGCGACTAGAGTATAAATAAACCTAAATCTTGATAAATTTTATATTGAAGCCGACATATGAATATTATAATAATTTTAGTTTAATTATTTCAATTTTGACTATTATTTTAATTGTTTTACTTAATTGATTTTAATATGTAGATTATTAATCCTATTTATTTCCTTTGATTATAGGTTAGTTTTTATTGTTTTAATTAGTTATTATTTTCTGAATTTTTTTTTTTACGTGGCTCATCTACTTCTCTTGCAATCTTTGCCAAGTTCTTCCCAAAGGTACTCGAGGCATTGCTGAAGGTCATGACTTGTCAGTGTATCTCCTACTGATCAGACTCCAATGGGATCATGTGATCAATGCAGTCAATCAGTCCATCTCTAACCTCCCCCCTCAAAGCTCCTCACTCCTTAGCTTTATAATGATACCTTGGGTTCAAAAAGTACCCAGCTGCATGTATAGGGAAATGAAGTTGATTGTTCCATCTTTCATCAATGATTGCCCAAATGGGCCCATATTTAGCCACTTTATCCTTGTATGCCCTCCTTATTTTCTCCTTTGCTTGATCCATAGTCTCATAAATGAAGCCCATAGCCAATCTTTCCCCATCCACCAACCGCAACACCCTAACTAGTGGCTCAGCAAGCTTCACAATCTCTGTTGCCTTTCTCCAAAATATTTCTTCATTAGATTTCTTTCTCAATTATTTTCCTTCCAGTTTGTGAGACCAATTGCTTTGATTCCATTCATCACTGGAAAACATCTTTTGCAAGTTTCTATTTTGGGAAAGCATAGATTGCAATGTCAAAAAATGAGTGGAAAATATAGTGATGGAAGGCCTAATAATATCCTTGCCCCCAGTGTGTTTCCTCATGAGGCTCAAAATCCATGAATGATTGTAGATAAATTTTGTTATGCTTTTGGCATGATATACAATTTTTTTGACCCATTCTAATTTTCCAATATCCTCAAGCATGAGGTCTAATATGCAATGTGTAGCACATGGGGTCCAAAAGATGGTTTTTTGTTTTTCCTCTAATAGTTTACCAGCAAGAACACAGTTAGAGGCATTATCTGTGATGACTTGAAAAAAATTAGCCACCCACACCTCCTCAACGACTTGATCCAATAGCTAAAACAACAATTGCCCATCTTTTACCTTATCAAATGCATCAACTAATTTTAAAAAATGGTTCCCCGTGGGCAGAAGATAAGAAAGTTCATGATGGTATGGTTTCTTTGATCAGTCCATCCATCTGACATGGTGGTACATCCTGTTCTTGCCCACAAGTCCTTGAAATATTTCAAATACTCATTAATGGAGGCAATTTCCTTCTGCAAACAATACCCCCTTAGCTCATGCATAGTAGGGCCTTTGAAGACATTTCGAGCAGCATGTATGGCATCAAACATAGGCTCATAATTTGGTGAACGAGAAGCATTGAAGAGGATATCACCATCATACCACCATCTAGCTATGTAATCACAAGAAGTCTCCCTCAATTCTTTCTTCCAATGGTCACTTAAAGTGGGCTGCATTTGACTTTTACTAGCTTGACGACCATGTGCATCTGATGGAGAGGAGGGAGTGAAATAACTTTTGATAGACATATCACCCTTTTTCATTCTACCCTTTCCCTTTTCTTGAATAGAATCAAAAGAGGGAGGAACATATCGAAGAGGGTTGGATGCATCAGTATGCGAGATAGAGGAAGAACCCTCAAAATCATAATGGGGGTTGGTAGCCATCAGTTTTTGTATCTCCCTCTTCCTCCCAATTTCAGCCTCTAACTCATTTTGCCTAGCCTTATCTTCTTTAAACTTCTCAAAGCTGGCTAACAATTCCTTCCTAATCTCCCCAATTTTTGGTGAGGTAATCCCTGCCAAGTGTTGTTTTAGCCTATTAATGCCCCTAAGACCTTCCTTAATTTTCCTATGGAAAAATTTGCAATGCATTTGACTATCAATTATTTCAACATATGCCCAAGCAGCATCTTTCACTCTAGCTGCCATTTTTTGACTTGGAAATGAAAGCAAACAATCTGAAAATTAAAAAACAAAAAAAAAAAAAAATTGATTCAATGTTCATTTCTTTCACAAAAAACACTCTTTAGGATTTCTAGATATGAACCTAAAATTTAATAAGCAAAAACAGATTTGTACAAGTGAAAAAAAATACCTCTAGGCACAAACTGCCTCCTCAAGCTTGCTCCAAGAAATCAACTCCTCAACGCTGCTCCAAATGGCTACCCAAGAAGCTCCTCACTCTAGCTACAATGCTTGCCTAAGACTCCTCACTGCTGCTCCAAAAACAAACTCAACAACTCCTCACAAACTCTCACTGAAGTTCTCACTCAAATGCATGAGATGGTTGTGAGAGAATGAGAGGCGTTGAGTGGGTTAAATAGGGTTTGGGAGAGGGGAATGGACCCCAAAGACAACTAACCAATTAATAAAACCATTTGGAGTCCCCAACACTCAGCAAAATCATAAAATAAAAAATAAAAAAAAGTCGTTTTTTGGGTTTACTGGTTGTAAGAAGTGACCTGGTCGGGTTGATAAAGACTCGGCCAAGTCGGCCAAGTTAAGACCGAGCCGGCCGAACCAGTTCAAAGGCTGGGTCCGTCTTAACCTGGCCGACTGAATCGGTTAGAAGGTCGGATTGAAATTTTTTTTATCGACTCAGACCAACTCAGCCGAGTTGGTTCCGAGCTAGTTGGCTTTTAAAACAATGCTATGTTGTAGTTGGCCATAACAACGAGCAAGATGTTGTTCCAATGCCCTTTCGTGTGTCATTTATCAATAGCTAGCGGAATCAATAAGTGTCTATTGTCACACCATTCTCATTTAAATTCCTTGATTCTATCAAAATTCTCAATTGCTCCTCCTCCTCTGTTCACAATCAGAGCTTCTGATATCCATAACTTCATTTCAAATAACAAATCCCTGCAATACTTGAGACCTTATATCGCTCCATACATAACAGTATACTCCAAAAAAATTCCCTTTGAAAGCGCACCCCAATGCTAAAATCTCATTATCCAAGCCAATTCCAACAATGCCTCAGAGGACGACTTAGCCGACGAAGAGAAGAAGAAGTAGGCCAAGAAACCCAAGGGCCCCGTGGCCTTGTTCAACCCCTTTAACAAGAAGCTTGTGATTCAGGAGCCCGATGACCCCACATACCTGCAGGAGGTCATCCACAAGATGACAAAGAATGGCCTCATTTAGCCAGCCATCAAGATGTTCGATGCCCTATCCAAGGACAGGCTAGCCCACAAGGCCATGAAGCTCTTAAGATAGATGAAGGATGACGAGGTTTTCTATTACACCAAAAATTTCTATGGAATCCGTAGATGTAACTGAAAACCTCTTCATGGTATCAAAGCTTGGACCTCGGATTGATTCCCCGAGTTCTGTTTGAGGGGATGTTGGAAGAATCATGGCACTTCTATGGAATCCGTAATTTCCACCCAAGGAAACCTCATTCGTTATCGAAGTGGCTCGCCACTCCAGCGGTCGATTTACTGCGTCCTGTTTGTGTGTGAGGAGGTGTTTGTATACATACTGGATATGTGAGATCCAAAAGAAGCACATTCGAGATGGAGATTCCACCCGACTCTACGCTTTTGAGTTGGGGAATGGTCGATAATTTCCTCAAACTATTTGAAGAACTTAATTATGTTTTGAAATAATAATTTCTTAACTAATAATAATACCAGTGGGTACCTAGCAACCAGAGAGCATTCAATCACCAACGCAATGGGGCCTAACGCTCCGCTTATGAAGGACTTGAGGTTTCCATGCATGTTGTTGGCCATCGCTAATAAAGACATTATTAATGACACGCAGGTGGAGCATTGCAAATCCATGAAAAGCGCAATGTCATGAACTGGAGCAATATATCTCTCAGAAAGTTGGCCACTATTTCCATCTCAACGAGACTGCCATCAAATATGATCCCAACACTACTAAGGAAACCTCTAAACTTCTATGTTTCATTAAAAGTTTCTTTCGAGGTTTATTACCTACCATGTTATATCTTTCAGTCACTTTGCTTTTATAGTTCCTCACATTCTTGGTCATTTAAGTTGTGCTATGAAGTGTAGATTTAGATTGTCCAGTTCTTGGTCATTTAAGTTGTGCTATGAAGTGTAGATTTAGATTGTCCACTTACTTGCAAGTTAAGTTTAGTTTTTCTAGTGTGGATTTAGGATTTCTATTAATATGAAATGATGTGTGCGCTATGTTAAGATCAGGTCATATGTGTTCCCTACGTTAAGATTAGGTCATAGTGTAAGAATTATTTTAAATAATTTGTTAAGACATATTTGTATAAATTAGATAGTTTATATAACATCATTTTATTTTATATCTATTAATATTCTATTTTTATCATTTATCTCATCATTATTGTGTCAAATTGTACCATAATTTATTAAGAGTATCAAATAATGCTACTTTTATTTGATGTAAATTAAATAATAATTAATTTATATAAGTTAAATAAGATTAAACTATTATTAACACTATTTTTAACATGGGAGAAAACTCTGGCCAACTCATAAGACCTTTTGATTCAAGGTTGAGGCTTCGCTCATGTGGTGTTGTAGCAACAAGACCAAAACCAATTATGTATTCAAATTTTAAATTAAATTTTACAAATGATAGAAGAAAAAATATATTTACAAAACCCCAAGCGATTATTTGATCAATTTTTGACATATTATGGAGTAAACTAAGTGTGTGCTTTGATGTTCTTTTTATATAATTTTGTCAACATATTTATTTAATAAAATATGATGTTATTTATTTTTAAATGTTTATCTTAAAAATGATACATAGGTTAACCAATTTAACCATTCAACATAACATAATTTGGTATTAGCTAATTGTTTAATAAAATTGCATATATTAATAATAATAATAATAATAATAAAGTAGTTAACTGATAATATCAATTTAATCAAAATTTACAATATTAAGATTATCAACCTGCTACAAGGAAAGAATAGCAATAATATAAACTTGAAACTTTTGTTCAAGTTACCATATTGATAATTATAACAAGGTAAATAATAAAAATAATTTGATCATTTCTAAGGTGTTATTAAATCAAGCATATGCTTATAATTAGCCACTACTACATATAGGGGGTTTTAAGACAAATTTTGAGTAAATTGTCTTAACTTGAGACAAAGAAAAACTTGTAAATTGTCTTAAACATTGTCAGTGTAAACTTGAAACTTTTGTTCAACTTACCATATTGATAATTATAACATGGTAAATAATAAAAATAATTTGATCATTTCTAAGGTGTTATTAAATTAAGCATATGCTTATAATTAGCCACTACTACATATAGGGGTTTTTAAGACAAATTTTGAGTAAATTGTCTTAACTTGAGACAAAGAAAAACTTGTAAATTGTCTTAAACATTGTGAGTGTCTCAAATCATTGTCTCTATAAAAAATAATATAGAACAAAAGTATTATTGTTTCATAAGCTACAATTTATACTATATCTACAATTAAATATATATTGCCTCTATAGAGATAATATGTATTTAATCCTGAGGTGGGTGACTACACCTAGAAGGTGAGAGCGAAAATTTTGGGCGGAGAAGAGTGGAAGAGCGGACGACTAGGGTTGCGGTTTTCTGAAGGAGATTTTCTCCATGGACGGTTGCAGAGGAGGGAGCTCCACTCCCTCCTACAAAGAGGCAGCGGCCAACAAAGGCAAGAAACCTCTAGAATCAGGAAGAAGTAACACTAAGGAAGGAAGAGAAAAAAGGGAAGAGGTAGCAGAAAGTATCAAATTGAAGGAGAATGATGGCACAAAAGACAATGAGGAAAATGACAAAAAACACGAAACAAAAGACATGAAACAAAAGGGACCATGCAAACCTAAAGCTGAAATTACTCCCAGAGTAGTTTTAAATGACCCAGTGTTGCAGGCACACAGGGAGCACATGCAGAGTTATGCAATCATATGTAAATTCATAGGACTATGGCCCACTAAAAAGGCTTTAGAAACATGGATCAAATACCACTGGAAGCCTAAAGGGAGCATTGATCTTCATCTAGGATCCAAGGGTTTCTT
Organism: Pinus taeda; assembly: GCA_000404065.3. NCBI lineage: Eukaryota > Viridiplantae > Streptophyta > Pinopsida > Pinales > Pinaceae > Pinus > Pinus taeda. The sequence continues at coordinate 36,094 of APFE031255249.1, read as the reverse complement.
CACTGTGGTGTTTGCAAATATTGAAAATAAAGACAGAGTGTTTGAAGGTGGGCCCTACTTCTATGCAGCAGCAAGGCTCTATATGCAGCCGTGGATGATGAACTTCGTACCGGAGCGGGAAACTTTTACTTGAGTCCCGGTTTGGGTAACACTCTATTCTCTACCTCTGGGTTATTGGAAAATAGAATCGCTAACTGCCATAGGCAATAAATTTGGAAGGTATGTCAAATCTTCTGAAGCCACAAGGAGGGGAAAATATATCTCTTTTGCTAGAATCTGTGTAGAGATGGATCTAACTGGATCTCTTCCACACGAGGTTATCTTGGAGGTTTTTGATGAGGAATGGGTGCAGACTGTTGACTACGAGCATATTCGATTTATATGTCATAAATGTCATGAACATGGGCACCTTCTAAGAGACTGCCCTCTCAGTAAAGCAGAGAACAAAAGCAAAGCTAACACAATGAAAGATACAGATAGCTTTCACAAAGTAGTTCACAAAGGAAGAAGCGGAAAAAAGGGCCAAAGCAGCATCAAAGTGAAGGACAAAATGTGAGGCCAAATCAGTTCCATGTTCTCGAAGAGGAGCAAGAAACAACAGTTGAAGATCAAGTAATGAAGAATGGTTATGACAAGCAAGAGAAGGAACAAGAACATGATCAGGAACAGGTAAATGAAAAACAGAAAGGGATAATGATGAGTGAATCAGAAACGGAAATGGATCAGGAAATGACCCAAAGTGAGATGGAAATGGAGGACAATGAGCTACAAGGGATTCTTGACAGAGAAAACCTAGATCTAGAAAGGTTCTTGAGTAAGAGAATAACTGGTGGGGTAGAATCTCTACCACAAGAAGAATGCAATCGAATAAAGTCGTTATTCTTAGGCAAAGGGCTTGGAAGAAGCAAACAACATTGAAAGACAGGGTAACCAAGGAGTGAAAGCAGTAAAAACAACTCCAGGGTTAGCAACGAGAAACCTAGGAAAAAAAGAGGCAGAAAAAGAATAGAATGACCTACTGATGGAATGTGACAAGCTCATGGTAGAGTCAGGTAAGATGAAAGATCTAACCAGTTACTCCTTCACCAATCTATAATTATGAAGTTCACAACTTGGAATATCAAAGGCCTCGGCAGCAAGAGAAAACAGAGAAAGCTGAATAACAAAATGAAACAGGCAGCTCCAGATATATTTTTGTCCAAGAAACGAAATGCTCCATCCAAAAGTTAAGGCAAATCCATAGTAAGTGTCTTAGCAGATTTGAGTTTCTAGAATTCAAAGAAGAAAATACAGCAGGGGGTATCCTCACCCTCTGGAATCCCCAAAAAATAGGAATAGTTGATGCGGAGGCATCAAGGAATTATTTATCAGTTGTTATACAGCCTGTAGGAGAAAGGGACACTTATCTAGTAACAAATGTTTATGGCCCTCAAAAGTTAGATGAAAAAATAAAGTTTATTGATTCCTTGGTAGATCTCTGGACCAGACATGCAGGCCTACCATGGGTTATAGGTGGAGATTTCAATATGATCATATCTCTCTCGGAGAAAAAAGGGGGTGCAAAAGCACTAAATAAAGATTCCTCAACCTTCCAAATCTTTGTAGAAAACATGAAGCTCGTGGACATAGAGACAAACAATGGTATATGTACATGGAACAAAAAAAGAGGAGGGGACTCCCAGGTAGCTTCCAAGCTAGACGGATTCATGATCTCTGAGGATCTCATGCTTCTAGACAAGGAAATAATAGCAGGAATTCTTCCTTTTGGAGACTCAGATCACTGGCCGATTCAAATGGAGATCAAGGGAATTGGCACCCCAAGAAACAAACGGTTTAGGTTTGCAAATATTTTCCTTTCACACCCAGAATTCATAAGAAACATTGGAAAATGGTGGGCAAGGGACTTACAGATTCAGGGATCAACTATGTTCCTACTACATAAAAGATTAAAACACATCAAGCTAAAGCTAAAGGATTGGAACAAGAAGGAATTCAGCAATATTTTTACGAGTAAGAAAATTGTAGAAAACAAAATCCTAGAGCTCAATCAAGCTTTAATCAAGGATGGCTTTGATAAAGAAAAAAATGATCTAGCAGAGAAACATCATCAAGAATGGGAAATGTTGTGTAAACAAGAGGAAGCTTTTTGGAAACAAAAATCTAGGGTTCTATGGTTAAAAGAAGGAGATCGTAACACTAAATTTTTCCATAGATCCACCATGGCAAACAGAACTCACAACAAAATATCTTCGATCAAGGATGAGGATGGCCAGATCCATCAATCCCATGAGGAGATAGAAGCAGTGTTAGTAAAGAACTTTCATGACATTACCAAGGAAAACCTTTTATTAAGAGAACCTTTCATCAAGGACTTAATTAAACATATCCCTAAAATGGTCTCTAGAGAGGATAATTGTAATCTCAACAGACCTATAACTGAAAAGGAGGTCAATGAGGTCCTCAAGGAAATGCAAAATGGCAAGGCTCCAGGTTAGGATGGATTCAATGTGGATTTCTTCAAAGCCTGCTGGAATATTGTAAAAAAGGATATTTTAGAGGTAGTTAAAGATCCCAGGCTGAACAAAACCATTTTGAAAGCTCTCAACACCTCCTTTAACGCCCTTATTCCAAAACAGGATAATGCTCAAGTGCTAGAGAGGTATAGGCCCATCGCTTTATGCAATGTGGTTTACAAGATAATTTCCAAGGTTGTGGCTAACAGACTCAAACCCCTGCTGCCCTCGCTTGTCTCAGGGGAACAAACTGGTTATGTGGAAGGCAGATAAATTCTGGATAATATAATTCAAGCTCACGAGGTGGTTCACTCGTTAACAAGTAATAAGGGAGTGGGTATGATCATGCAACTGGACATAGCCAAAGCATATGACAAAGTGAATTGGATATACATCAAGAAAGTGCTCATAGCGTTTGGTTTTAATCATAATTGGGTCAGATGGGTGTAGGTTTTAACCCTGTACAGAAATTACCTGCATACGAATTCTAAATCACAGGAAAAATAAAAATGTGAGAGCATAACACATAAAACACATATACATAGAGATTTCCCACTGGATCTCAAAACCAAGACTACCAGCTTGATTTTTCATTATATTCCTTTCAATGTTACAATACATATTTATACATGCCAAGGCATCCAATACCATGGACTGAAAACCATCGTGTCCAAAACCATGGACCGAAAACCATAGGTAGGTTTGCCCAACCTAATATAGGGTCCAAAAAAATTTTCTCGGGGCGCTGCCCTGAACCCCGTAGAGGGGGGCTACCCGCCCCCCTCAAACCCCCCGAATAGGGGGGCCTGTCACCCCCCCTGTGAACCCCCCACTGCGCAATCGGCACAACGAAGGGGGGGTTCCGCCCCCCCTCTAACCCCCCGGTTCACTACGCAGGTTATTCGTGGAAAGAATATAACACAACCCAACAATCTCCCACTTGTTGTTTTCTTTCCACAAGGGGCCACATGAGAGCTTAGTCATTTTCCATCCCTGAAACGCCGATTGTTTCTCTACACCAAGAGAACTTCTCAGAGCTCACAGATTTTGTCAATCCATCTGCAGTATTCTTCAAAGTGTCCACCTTTACCAGCAACACCTTTTTGTCTTCTATCATATCCCTCACAAAGTGATACTGAACATCAATGTGCTTTG
>APFE031255249.1:0-32416 GCA_000404065.3 Pinus taeda | reverse complement strand
CTACCCTCCAACAATGGCATCTTCACATGGACCAACAAAAGGGAAGGTATCCATCAAATAGCCTCAAGATTAGATCGTTTCCTCATTTCTGACAATGCTCCTTATTTAGGTGGAGATATAATCTCTTCCATCCTACCCATATCAGGTTCGGATCATTGGCCCATTGAACTTCAATGGCAAAGGCCAGGTAACACTAATAAACGCCCCTTTCGATTCGAATCTTTTTGGTTGACTCACCCTGAGTTCAGGGACTTTGTCAAACAATCCTGGATCAAATACCAGCCCTCAGAGAAATCTAAAATGGCATGATTCCAAAAGAAACTTCAAGCCCTTAAAAAGGACATTAAACAGTGGAATCAGAAAATATTTGGCAACATCTTCGCTGCACAAGCCAAGCTCAATTAGGAAATGAAACACATCCAGAACCGGATCATGACGGAAGGTCGAACTAATGGCCTAACCCAACAAGAACAGAGGATAGAAGATCAACTACAGAGCAGAGCCCAACAGGAGGAAATCCTATGGAGGCAGAAGTCTCGCATTAAATGGTTAAAGGAAGGAGAAAATAATACTAAGTTCTTCCATCACACTACTATTCAGCGCAAAATGCACAACCTGATCTCCCACATCCAAAACGAGCAAGGAGAACGAGTGGAAACTCATGAAGGAATCGAAGCAAATTTTCTCAGCTACTTTCAACAAGCTCATCAGGAACCAAATGTGGACAGGCTTCCAGCGATTGGAAAAATCATTCCCCACATACCCAAGCTTATCACTCCTGAGCACAATCACCTCCTTCTCCAACCTATCAAGCTCCACGAGGTAGATCAGGCAATAAAAAATTTAAAAGCAGGGAAAGCCCCTGGACCGGACGGATTCACTTCGGACTTTTTCCATCACTTCTGGGATTTGATACAAATAGAAGTCTGGCAACTGGTCGAAGAATCTAGAGCTTTACGATGGATGTACCCAGGGTTGAATGCCACATTTCTAGCTCTCATTCCCAAATCGAAGGACGCCAACAGGCCTGAAAAGTATCGTCCCATCGCTCTCTGTAACATCACTTACAAAATTGTTTCAAAAGTCATAGCTAATCGGTTGAAGCCGCTATTGCCTCTCCTCATCTCTCCAGAGCAATCAGGTTATGTCGAAGGACGCCAAATCACTGATGGTATCATCCTTACACATGAAATTTTGCACTCTCTGAAGCAATCCAAAAAGCCAGGTATGCTCCTCAAAATTGATCTATCAAAGGCTTTCGACAGTATAAGTTGGCTATACATTCAAAAAATCTTAAATGCTTTTGCTTTCGATCACTCTTGGACTAGATGGATCATCAGTCTCCTCTCTTCCTCCTTTTTTTCCATCCTGATCAATGGCATCCCGTCCGATACCTTCCGTCCCTCAAGAGGCATTAGGCAAGGAGACCCGCTCTCCCCCTTCCTTTTTGTCATAGTAGCTGAAGGTCTTGGTCGCATTCTTAAATCTGCTGCCCTCTCTCATAACCTAAAAGGTCTTTCCTTCAATAATTCCCCTGCCTTCACCCATCAGCAATTCGTAGATGACAACATGCTCTTTGGGTACCCCTCCATCCAAGAAGCTCGAATCCTTAGAGATCTTCTGTCTGTCTTTTCAGATGCAACTGGTGCTCTCATCAATCGGATCAAGTCTCAAATCTTCTTCTTCAACACCCCTATTACTACCCAAAATTCTATAGCCAGGATCTTAGGTTTTACAATAGCCAAAATCCCTTCCAAATACCTAGGTGCCCCCATGACAGCTTCAACCCTCAAGCACGCCGCTTGGACTGACCTATTGGACAACTTTGAAGCCAAGCTCTCCCTCTGGACCCATCGTGCCCTGAACATGGCAAGCAGAATCATTCTAATCAAAGTTATTTTACAATCTTTACCTCTTTATCTGTTCACTCTCTTGGCAGCTCCGAAATGGGTCATAAAGGCAATAAGAAATCTCAAGCGCAACTTTCTCTGGGGCAGTTCTGGCAAAAACCGTAAATGGGCCTTGGTCAAATGGGACAAGGTTTGTCTTCCCAAGATGGCAGGAGGCATTGGTCTCAGAGACCCAGCACTCAGTAACACAGTCATGGGAGCCAAACTTTGGTGGAGATGGCTTGCCTACCCAAACACTCCTTGGGCCTCCCTATGGACCACTAAATATGCCAGCAATAGACCTATTGAGGATAGAATTCGCATGACAGAGCAAAGTGCAGGATCTCTCATATGGAATGCAGCCATTCAACATAGATATCTTATTCAAGAGCATTGTTTCTGGGAAATTAAAAATGGGAATACAGCCAGATTCTGGGACGACTCCTGGCAGCAATTCCCTAAGCTTCGGAATATCATTCAAGACCTCCCGCCCAATCATCAATGTCCTCAACAACCAGGAATAGTCAACAAATACTGGAACCCCTCCTACAACCAAAAAGGCAGGCAATGGCAAACGGCAGAGCAAATCCTAGGAGTCAATGGTACCGCAGCTTGTATTCAAGCACTCGACATAGAGCTTCAAAAAAGACAGATATGCACAACTGATGGACAGGACCAGCTACGGTGGGGATATAAAGAAAAAGGAAACTATTCAACAAAGGAAGCTTACGGCATCATAATTCAGGACAAAATCACCAAAGACAAACTCTGGAATCAAATTTGGAATTCTCATCTTTGGCCCAAGATATCCACCTTTCTATGGTTGTTATCTCACAACAGGATTCTCACTTGGGATAACTTGCGCAAAAGGAGTTTCTCAGGACCATCTATATGTCTCAACTGCCGAGCTGAGGAGGAAACAGCAATCCACCTGCTATTTCAATGCAATCTGGCAAGACAATTATGGGGCAAAGCAGTCTTCAGATGCCAAAAGGATCATAGGGCTCAAGGCGATCTCAAAGTGACTCTGCGCAATTGGCCTCAAACCCCGTATCAAAGTAAGATCCTCAACACTCTCTGGCAACTCCTTCCCAGGTTCATTTTATGGAACCTCTGGAAAGAGAGAAACCGTCGCATTTTCAAGAATCAAAGCCAATCACTAGATCAGCTCTGGAGCATCCTCGTCAGTAATCTCAAAGAATCGCTTTCCATTCACACCTGGACGTCTGAAGACTTCCCTTCGACCCCCACAGAAAATTCCATATGGAACAACTGGCAAATCTCCCTATCTCAACCAACAGGATCCAGAAATACTAGTTCCATCAGGCAAGACAAGAACAAGACTTGGACTCCTCCCCCGCCTAGCTCCTTCCAACTCAACTTCGACGGAGCCTCCAAGGGCAACCCTAGAGCATCAGGCTATGGAGGAGTATTCAGAGATCATTCAGGAAATCCGCTCCTTATCTATTGTGGCACTAATGGTTGGGACACCAACAACTCAGCGGAGCTTGAGGGATTATGGCAAGGGCTCATTCATGCGCAAAGGCATTCATTCTTCCCTCTTATTATTGAAGGAAACTCCCAAATAATCATCAACATGGGCAAACATCTATCCCAGGGAGCTCCGGTTCATAAAGTCAGCAGAAGTTGGAGAATGGCGCACAGACTGGAACTTATTCAACAATGGCTTACCACACATTAGGCTATCTTGTTCCAGCATACACTTCGTGAAGGAAACCAACTAGTAGACTTCTTAGCTAACTTTGGAGTGGAAACCACCACAGACTCCTTCTCAGCGGCTACTCTTACTATTGGCACAGAGGAACAGCTCCGAAATTACACTCACCTAGTGGAAAAAGATAAGCCACCTTGGAAGGATATCTCCCCAGATCCGGGTGATACCATCGCCTCGCCACCTCACGCCCGGACGTGTCCGACGTCAGGCAGTCAGAACGGCACCTGGCCGGACAGGATCGAGCTTAACTGCTCCAGGACCGCGTTGAATGCAATTCAATGCAGTTCGCCGTCATCTCCAGCTCGGGTCCTCTCTGCCATTAACGGCATTCATTCTCCTGCAGGTGCCATTATGCTCTCCCGCGCCTCGAACCTGGAGGAAGCCCACCATAAAATGGCCCTCCCTGTTACCCGATGCCATCATTCTCTGAACCGATCCTTCAGCCAGTTTTCAATCGAGCCGGCTTGGCCTGCAGTCGATCCGCGTGAGTCTGTCATCCACCATTCTGCCATTGGCAACCTGTCCAGCTCTCCAAATTCTGCAAGAGTCATGTCGCGCAGCAGAGGAATGCCTCGCAGAGGAGGCTCTTCGGCTTCCCGAGGCCGCATCCACTCTTCCCCCTCGCCGCTGGTCATCCCCATCTCCTCCGCTTCCCCGTCCTCCCCTCCGCTTTCCCCGGTCATGCCTGTTCCTAATTCCTCCTTCCACAATTCCAGATTCACCTTTCGTAGTCGCCTCAATCAGCGGATAATTACCTTTACCACTACAATTATGGTTTCAGAGGACGCTGAGGAGCCCGTCGATCCTTCCTCTTTGTCAACACCATCTCCAGCAGCTAGTATCTCCCAGGGCCCTGAGCTTCATCACCACCCCTCAACCACCAACATGCAGGAGGACTCGCCGATCATCGCGGAAGAAGAAGTGGTGGCTTGCGGTCCAGTGCAGCGCACCTTCGACATCATGCACCTGATAACGCAATCCGTGGAAGAAACCGGCGCAGGCAGTCCAGATGATGTAGCGGATACTCTGCCAGCAATGCCAAATCTGCCAAGCACCAGTCGCCCTGACCCCCAAAGCTCGGGCAAGTAAGCTTTCAGTCTTGGAATGAATTCAATACAAGTTCTGGTCAATTCGCACCTCCACTTAGTCTATCTCTCTCTCGACTGTATCGCTGAGGCCAGCCTCAGTTCATGTCTCTTTTTGCCGTATCTCACGCTCTCTTATCATGTTAAAATCTCTTGGCAAATAGACTCCCATGCTTGGAAAACTCTGCAAGCAAGTAACTGTTTTGTAATGGCTCTGTTATCTGTGGTCCGCTTCCGCTGCCTGGCTCCTAATGCAGGCACGAAGCTCTTTTGTAAGTGTAACTTTCGCTCTGGGGCTTCGTTCAAATGTTCTCACCTAGAAGCACAGAGCTCCTTTACTGATTCTCAGTCAATATGTCAAGGGTCAGTACACTGGCCCTTTGAGGGCTCGCCCTCACTGTAAATATTTTTCTCTTTTTATTAATAGAATTAGCATCGATTCAGGAAAAAAAAAAAAAAAAAAAAAAGAGAGCAACAATAATAGTTAATATGGTATATTATTATTCATCTTATAATAATAATAATAATAAAGTAGTTAAATGATGGTATCAATTTAATCAAAATTTACAATATTAAGATTATCAACCTGCTACAAGGAAAGAATAGCAATAATATAAACTTGAAACTTTTGTTCAACTTACCATATTGATAATTATAACATGGTAAATAATAAAAATAATTTGATCATTTCTAAGGTGTTATTAAATTAAGCATATGCTTATAATTAGCCACTACTACAAATAGGGGGTTTTAATACAAATTTTGAGTAAATTGTCTTAACTTGAGACGAAGAAAAACTTGTAAATTGTCTTAAACATTGTGAGTGTCTCAAATCATTGTCTCTATAAAAAATAAACATTGTGAGTGTCTCAAATCATTGTCTCTATAAAAAATAATATAGAACACAAGTACTATTGTTTCATAAGCTACAATTTATACTATAATTACAATTAAATATATATTGCCTCTATAGAGATAATATGTATTTAATCCTGAGGTGGGTAACTACACCTAGAAGGTGAGAGCGAAAATGTTGGGCGGAGAAGAGTGGAAAAGTGGATGACTAGGGTTGCGATTTTCTAAAGGAGATTTTCTCCATGGACGGTTGCAGAGGAGGGAGCTCCACTCCCTCCTACAAAGAGGCAGCGGCCAACAAAGGCAAGAAACCTCTAGAATCAGGTAGAAGTAACACTAAGGAAGGAAGAAAAAAAAGGGAAGAGGTAACAGAAAGTATCAAAGCGAAGGAGAATGATGGCACAAAAGGAAAGGAGGAAAATGACAAAAAATAGGAAACAAAATACATGAAACAAAAGGGACCGTGCAAACCTAACGCTAAAATCACTCCCAGAGTAGTTTTAAATGACCCAGCGGTGCAAGCACACAGGGAGCACATGTAGACTTATGCAATCATATGTAAATTCATGGGACTATGGCCCACTGAAAAGGCTTTACAAACACGGATCAGATACCACTGGAAGCCTAAAGGGAGCATTGATATTCATCTAGGATCCAAGGGTTTCTTCACTGTGGTGTTTGCAAATATTGAAGATAAAGACAAAGTGTTTGAAGGTCGGCCCTACTTCTATGTAGCAGCAGGGCTCTATATGCGGCCGTGGATGATGAACTTCGTACCGGAGTGGGAAACTTTTAATTGAGTCCCATAGGCAATAAATTAGGAAGGTATGTCAAATCTTCTGAAGCCACAAGGAGGGGAAAATATACCTCTTTTGCTAGAATCTATGTAGAGATGGATCTATCTGGAGCTCTGCGAAACGAGGTTATATTGGAGGTTTTTGATGAGGAATGGGTGCAGACTGTTGACTATGAGCATATTCGATTTAGATGTCCTAAATGTCATGAACACGGGCACCTTCTAAGAGTCTACCCTCTCAGTAAAGTAGAGAACAAAAGCAAACCTAACACAATGAAAGATACAGATAGATTTCACAAAGTAGTTCACAAAGGAAAAAGCGGCAAAAAGGGCCAAAGCAGCATCAAAGTGAAGGAAAAAAGGTTAGGCCGAATCAATTCCATGTTCTTGAAGAGGAGGAAGAAACAGCAGTTGAAGATCAAATAATGAAGAATGGTTATGACAAGCAAGAGAAGGAAGAAGAACATGATTAGGAACAAGTAAATGAAAAACAGAAAGGGATCATGATGAGTGAATTAGAAACGGAAATGGATCAGGAAATGACCCAAAGTGAGATGGAAATGCAGGACAATGAGCTACAGTGAATTCTTGATAGAGAAAACCTATATCTAGAAGGGTTCTTGAGTAAGGGAAAAACTAGTGGGGTAGAATCTCTACCACAAGAAGAATGCAATCGAATAAAGCAGTTATTCTTATGGAAAACTCAGGCAAAGGGCTTGGAAGAAGCAAACAACATTGAAAGATAGGGTAACCAAGGAGTGAAATCATTAAAAACAACTCCAGGGTTAGCAATGAGAAACCTAGGAAAAAAAAGAGGCAGAAAAAAAGAGAATGAGCTACTGATGGAATGTGGCAAGCTCATGGTAGACTCAGGTAAGATGAAAGATCTAACTAGTTACTCCTTCACCAATCTGTAATTATGAAATTCACAACTTGGAATATCATAGGTCTAGGCAGCAAGAGAAAACAGAGAATGCTGAATAACAGAATGAAACGGGCAGCTCCAGATATAATTTTTTTCCAAGAAACTAAATGCTCCATCCAAAAGTTAAGGGAAATCCATAGTAAGTGGCTCAGCAGATTTGAGTTTCTAGAAGTCAAAGCAGAAAATACAGCATGGGGTATCCTCACCCTCTGGAATCCCCAAAAAATAGGAATAGTTGATGCGAAGGCATCAAGGAATTATTTATCAGTTGTTATACAGCCTGTAGGAGAAAGGGACACTTATCTAGTAATGAATGTTTATGGCCCTCAAAGGTTAGACGACAAAATCAAGTTTATTGATTCCTTGGTAGATCTCCAGATCATACATGGAGGGCTACCATGGGTTATAAGAGGAGATTTCAATATCATCAGATCTCTCTCAGAGAAAAAAGGGGGTACAAGAGCACTAAATAAAGATTCCTCAACCTTCCAAATCTTTGCAGAAAACATGAAGCTCGTGGACATAGAGACAAACAATGGTCTATGTACATGGAATAATAAAAGAGGAGGGGACTCCCAGGTAGCTTCCAAGCTAGACAGATTCATGATCTCTGAGGATCTCATGCGTCTAGACAAGGAAATAATAGAAGGAATTCTTCCTTTTGGAGGCTCAAATCACTGGCCGATTCAAATGGAGATCAAGGGCATTGGCACCCCAAGAAACAAATAGTTTAGGTTTGAAAATATTTGGCTTTCACACCCAGAATTCATAAGCAACATTGGAAAATGATGGGTAGAGGACTTGCAGATTTAGGGATAAACTATGTTCCTGCTACATAAAAGATTAAAACACATCAAGCTGAAGCTAAAGGATTGGAACAAGAAGGAATTCAACAATATTTTTAAGAGTAAGAAAATTGTAGAAAACAAAATCCTAGAGCTCAATCAAGCTTTAATCAAGGATGGCTTTGATAAAGACAAAAATGATCTAGTAGAGAAACATCATCAAGAATGGGAAATGTTGTGTAAACAAGAGGAAGCTTTTTGGAAACAAAAATCTAGGGTTCTATGGCTAAAAGAAGGAGATCGTAATACTAAATTTTTCCATAGAACCACCATGGCAATGAGAACTCACAACAGAATCTCTTCGATCAAGGACGAGGATGGCCAGATCCATCAATCCCATGAGGAGATAGAAGCAGTGCTAATAAAGCACTTTCATGACATTACCAAGGAAAACCTTTTAGTAAGAGAACCTTTCATCAAGGACTTAATTAAACATATCCCTAAAATGGTCTCTAGAGAGGATAATTGTAATCTCAACAGACCTGTAACTAAAAAGGAGGTCAGTGAGGTCCTCAAGGAAATGCAAAAAGGCTCCAGGTCCGGATGGATTCAATGTGGATTTCTTCAAAGCCTGCTAGAATATTGTAAAAAAGGATATTTTAAAGATAGTCGAAGATTCCAGGCTGAACAAAACCATTCTGAAAGCTCTCAACACCTCCTTTATCGCCCTTATTCCAAAAGAGGATAATGGTCAAATGCCAGAGAGGTATAGGCCCATCGCTTTATGCAATGTGGTTTACAAGATATTTCCAAGGTTGTGAATAACAGACTCAAACCTCTGCTGCCCTCACTTGTCTCAGGGGAACAAACTGGTTATGTGGAAGGCAGACAAATTCTGGATAATATAATTCAAGCTCACGAGGTGGTTCACTCATTAACAAGTAATAAGAGAGCAGGTAAGATCATGCAACTCGACATAGCCAAAGCATATGACAAAGTGAATTGGATATACATCAAGAAAGTTCTCATAGCGTTTAGTTTTGATCATAATTGGGTCAAATGGGTCATGGCCCTGGTGACTTCATCCATCTTTTCAATTTTAGTTAATGGCTCTCCATCTAAACTTTTTCTTCCTTCTAGGGGACTTAGACAGGGAGATCCGCTCTCTCCTTTTTCTCTTCATCCTCATGATGGAAGGGCTGGGGCGGTCCATTAAACATGCTAGAGTAATGGGAAGAATTCAAGGACTCCATCTTTCAGAGAATGGTCAAGTTCTGACTCATCAGAAGTTTGTAGACGATACCATGTTACAAGGAATTCCCACAGTTAAGGAAGCACTTGCTTACAAACAAATTTTGAATGACTTTGCTATGGCATCAAGTATGGAAGTTAATCTTTCCAAATCAAAAATATTTTTCTTTAACACTCATATTGCTATCCAGAGAAACGTCTCCATAATTCTAGGCTTTCAAAGACAATCCCTTCCCTCTAAGTATTTGGGAATTCCTCTAACAGATAAACCCCGATACAAGAGCATATGGGATCCGTTAATAATTAAAATGCAAGACAAGGTCAGGAAATGGACAACCATATCTTTAAATCTAGCTGGTATACTGGTTCTTACAAAGATAGTCCCCCAAGCTATCCCAATCTTTATGCTATCAGCCCTCCCAGCTCCAATAGGAGTCTTGCTGAAATTTAGAAATATTTAAAGAGATTTTCTTTGGGGCAAAGAGGAAACAAGGAAAAATGGGAATTAGTCTCATGGAACAAGATCTGTAAACCCATGGACCAAGGAGGCCTAGGTTTGGATAATATTGAGATTCTCAACAAGGCTCTAGGGGCCAAACTTTGGTGGAGGTGCATTAAGGATCCTAAAGCTCAATGGGCAAGCATCTGGAAGGAAAAATATGCCAATGCCTAGCCTACTTCTGATATCATACGAACATCTGGAGTTGTGAAAGGCTTTCCCATATGGAACAAGGATTGGGAGAATAGAGGATTGGTTCAAAAAAAGAGTTTATGGTAAATCAAAGAGGGTGGTCTGACACTTTTCTGGGAGGACAAATGGAAACAGGAACCTAATCTACTGAGGGAGGAATTTTTGGGCCCCAAGCATGAGACAGACAAACAAGGATTAATAAAGGTGAAATACTTTTGGGAGCATTCACAGAACGCAGGAAAATGGAGAACATGGAAAAAATAGATGGCATAGAGGATAGAACCCTCAATAGTAAAGCAGAGTCCCTTAAGAGGATGATGGAACAAAGGATGATGGATCAGAGGATGATTTTAGTAACTGAAGGGCAGGACCAACTAAGATGGGGTAACAACAAAGATGGCAACTTTAATATCAAGGAAGCAAAAGGTATTCTCCTTGATATGGAATCTCAAGCTCCAAATAAAACTTGGTAGAAGCTATGGAGGCACAAAGGCTAGATGAAAATCAAACTCTTTATGTGGTTGGTTCACCACAGGAAAATCTTAACCTGGGACAACATTAAAAAAAGGGGTATGCTGGGACCCTCCAGATGCTAGCTCTGTGAAGCCCAAGAGGAGACTATGGAACATCTTCTCAATTGATGCACTTTCACCGCCAGGTTATGGGATTTTTTTACCAACATTTTCAATTAGTCTAATAGAGACAAAGAAAGTATCACTAATAGTCTAAACAACTGGAGGAATAACTTTTCGGATTATGAAGTTCTCAACGCTGCCTGGGCTCTCTTGCCAAGTTTCATTATATGGAATGTGTGGAAAGAAAGAAACAAAAGAATATTCAAACAGGAAAAGAATTCCTCTCTCCGCCTAGTAGAGCTGATCTTAAAACAAATTAAGGAGACAGTCAGTACCACAGTTAGGAATCTCCCCAAAAGTCCTCCCTCTGAAGAAGAGTTAAGAATTCTCAGGTAGTTAGGCATGCAAGGGCTTATTCCACAAGGCCAAGACATGAAAATAATCATGAGAGAAAAGCTTGAAGAGTTCTGGTATCCTCCCCCAGAAGGTTTTTTAAAGTATAACATCGATGGAGCTTCTAAAGGCAACCCGAGGAAGGCTGGCTTTGAGGGAGTTCTTAGGGATGATTCAGGTAGCATAATCTCCCTCTTCCATGGACACTTAGGAAAAGCCACCAACAACATGGCAAAACTAATGGCTTTGGAACAATGCTTAGAACTTCTTATACAAGACAATTGCCAAAATGTCATAATAGAAGCTGATTCAAAGTTAGTCATCAACGAAGCCAAGAGAATCGACAACGGAACAGGGCCGAAAAAGGTTACAAAACACTGGAGGTTAACTCGGGTCCTCCATAAAATTTTGGTACATCTACAGGAACTGCGCATTCTCAGATTCATACATGTGCGGAGAAAGGCCAACAAATTGGCAGACATTCTAGCCAACCAAGGTGTCAACTATAGGGATAGTGCAATTTTAATGGAGAGGAACGCAATGTCGCAGAACAACCTGAGAAAACTCTGCCATATCCAGGTGGAGGAGGATAAAAATGTGCATAGGAGCAAAACCAAAGAATCCAACTCGTAATGGACAGACGTCAGAAGGTTTGACAATTTTGGACAGAGAGGTTTATGATGGAAGGCCAGCCAGGGTTGGCCTTAGCAGTCATGGTGACCACAATCCGGAATATTCCCAGTGTAGGGCGAAAGGTTTTCTCAGACCGAAGGAATGTTAGAGGTAACAAGCGAATGCATCAATTTAAGCAACAACATTACCCAAGTTTTCAGTGGCAGAAGTCAAAACAACTACCAGAGTGGTTTTGGTGCGACCACACCCCTTTCACGAAAAAGGTGGTTTTGAAAATTTGGCAGCGAAGCCACATAGCGCATGACACATGGATGAGGGCCCGGTCTAAAAACCACCCTCATCGCACTCTAAAGTTTGACGACATCAATCACGTGATATTCGACTCAGCCATCCGATGGAGCAAGGTAGATCAACGCTCTAGATCGAGTGAGCATTTTGGTGGGGCCCGAAGGTTAATTTTCTTACCTCCTCATGGTGTGATGTATACCTTGGCCGTTAGATTAAAAGAGAAGAATGAATGGCATTGATTGAAAGATAGGAAGGGTTCGGTGCGTAGCTACATATGGGCTCATAGGACCTAAGATGCCCAATGATTTCACATGTTTGTAATCAAAAAGGGTTGGGTAGGTATTTTTTGGTAAACTAAGGGATAGGCTTCAGATGGGCATTTTCCTTTTTGCCTATGTCCACACAGTGTGATGGAGTTTGTACATATTGTAATTTTGTTTGATTCAATGATAAGAAGGCACGACTCTTACATAAGCAAAAAAATATGTATTTAATCCTAGTTATTGTCTCTATAGAGACAATATGTCTTTAATCCTAATTGTTATCTCTCTAGAGATAATACACATTCTCTTTAGAAATAAATATATAATCAACTATATAAATATATGATGAACTCATAATCAACTGCGGAAACGGGGGAAGACGACGGAGCGATGGTGATTTAGGGTTTTGTCAGACCCTGCAATGGCAGACCTGCTCAGACCACGACGCCTCTGCAACAGTTTATCAGCAACACTGGCAATAATATACAACAACGAATAGAGTATTCGTCATGGATAACCTCTAGGGGGGGACACGGTGCCTCCCCCCAACAATCAGGGAGAACCTCAAATTCAAACTAGAAATGATCAGACCACCAATCGAACAAAGCTGGCAAACCAAAACAATCAAGGAAAACACAAAAATCCACAGGAAGAAATAGAAACAAATCAGAATGCACAGACAGCTAATGCAAGAATGGATGAGGTTCCCAAAGCAATCTCAGCAACTTGCAAACCTGTTGTAGTAGAAAGACCAAAGATGGAACTACCAAGTCAAAGAACCAATACCAAAATCGAGTTCATGAAGGATCATGCATTAATCGTGAAATTTATCGGCTTCTGGCCCACAGAGAAAGCCCTGCACAGTTGGATCGTAGCCAAATGGAAACCAAAAGGGCACATCACCTTGCAGCTGGGACCAAAGGGCTTCTTCATGGTGGTCTTCAACTGTATAGAATACCGGAATAGGGTAATCGATGGAGGACCCTACTTCTTCAATGCTACTGGTCTATACCTGAGACATTGGATTGAGAGATTCAACCCAGACAAAGAGGATCTAAGTTGGGCACCAGTCTGGATCTATCTTTACTCCCTTCCACTAGAATATTGGGATGAAGATTCACTGAAAGACATTGGAGATGGATTGGGGGAGTTCATTAAAATTGCGGAGGAGACAAAACTCAAAAGATATACATCCTATGCCAACATTTGTGTCTATATGCATCTAAGAAAAGCTCTTATGGATACGATAAGTCTATATCATGATGATTTTGAGTGGATTCAGTCAATAGATTACAAATATGTTCCATTCAGATGCAGAAAATGTCATGCCCATGTCCATCTCTTTCGTGATTGCCCGCTAAATGTGAAACCCCCAACTTATACCTCCTCAGAGAAACCTAATTCTGAGAGTTTCACCAAGGTAAACAATCGCAAAAAGAACTACAAAAAACCTGCATCAAACCCTAAAAATCCTTCCGCCAATACCTCAATGCCATCCACCAGTAATAGCTTTGACATTATAACTCAACCTGCTCTGACAGACCCTGAGTCCCCCTTGCCCTCCAAAGAGCCTCTCAAGGTAACCTCTAAAGTCAACCCCACAGGCTTAGGAAAAACTCAAAAGCCCTCACAATCCAAAGATCTCACCACCTCCACGCCCAGTATGACTCCAATCTGGAAACCTCATGGCATGGATATTTACATTTTTCAGCAAGAGACGACTGCTTCAACAGACTTCGTGGCGGAAAGAAGTGAGGCCAAGCACATGGAAGAAGAGCCTAAAAGTATAGACATAGGAGATCTGGACATATTCGGCCTCGAGCAAGCTTGCAGGAAAAAAGAATTTGACAAAATCCCAAAAAGACAACTAGAAAGCCTGGAAGTTATCATTTCCAGAGCACATCAGCAAAGATCTCTAGGTATTCAACCCAAAGTTCAATGGGATGGGAAAAATATTCCTAAAGACACTAAGAAATGAGGGGTAAAGACAGACCTCCAAAGAACCATCCGCATTGGGGAAATGCTGGTGGAATCAGGAAGATATTCCAAGCTTACAAAGTACTACAGTCCCCTACCCAATACTAAAATATGAAGCTCACATCTTAGAATATAAGAGGGCTAAACAGCCCCGGAAAATATAGAATGATCAAAAACATGATTCAGTAAGACAAACCCCAAATTTTCTTCATGTAAGAAACAAAATGTAATTCTACCACACTTGGCCAAACTCTTGCCAAAGCATGGCTAGGCAGTCAAACAGTACCAGTGGATGCCTTAGGAGCCTCAAGAGGACTAGCAATAGCCTGGGATGAGTGAGCTATCACGCTTACTAACATCCATGCGATTCATCATTTCATTCAAGCCACTTTTCATATAATAGGGACAAATGTGCATGGTCACCTCACCAATGTCTATTTCCCCAAGGAAGCAGTGAATAAGTTAGCCATTATGAATACATTAACTCTGATCAACTCCACCAGAATACATTTGCTCTAGAAAATAGGAGGAGACTTCAATATGATTACTAAACTGGAAGAAAAAAGTGGAGGCAGGAACAAACTAGACAGTGAAAGTACCCATTTAAGGAATTTCATACAAAACAACTAGCTTATTGATATGCCATTCAATAATGGTATCCACACATGGAACAATAGAAGAACTGGTACCCAAAAAATCGCCTCCCGACTAGACAAATTTCTGCTTTCAAACAATGCCATTCATCTTGGAGGAGATCTTTCAGCCTCGATCTTACCTCTTTCTGGCTCAGATCGTTGTCCTATTTCGCTCCAATGGAAAAGACTCGGGAATAACACTCAAAGACCTTTTCATTTTAAAGCCTTCTGGCTGATGCATCCAGACTTCAACAATCTAATACATACATCATGGAAATGCTTCAGTCCCCCGGAAGGTTCAAAAATGTATCAATGCCAACAAAAACTCAAACATCTCAAAAATAACATCAAGCATTGGAATCAACTAACCTTTGGCAATATCTTTCGAGCTCAGAATGCTCTAGCTCAGGAAATGAAAAGAATCCAGCAAACAATAATTACTGAAGGAAGAATTGAAGCCCTCTCAGAGCAGGAAAAGCTCCTTCAAATTCAAATAGCAAAAAGAGAAAAGCAAGAGGTGATACTCTGGAAACAAAAATCTAGAGTCAGATGGCTTAAGGAGGGAGAGCAAAATACGAAATTTTTTCACCGCACCACCATACAGTGAAGAATGTACAACAATATCACTCATATTCAGAATCAGCAAGGAGTATGCTTGGAAAACCATGAGGACATAGAACAATAGCTTCTTACATATTTCAAACGAGTGCATCAAGAACCACAAGTCAACCGACAGCCAACTATAGAGAAGATTATATAGAACATTTCGATAATTATTACAAAAGAACACAATCAACTTCTCCTTTGTCCAATATCTCTACAAGAAGTCGATTATGCTATGTGACAGCTCAAGGAAGGAAAGGCACCTGGTCCAGATGGATTTACCTCAAACTTCTTTCATAACTTCTGGGATCTCATCAAAGAGGAGGTTTGGCAGGTAGTTGAAGAATCCCGGACTATACGCTGGATGGTTCCCTCTTTGAACATGACTTTTATTGCCCTTATCCCCAAAGAAGAGCAATCTCTAACTTCGGACAAATTCATGCCTATCGCTCTCTATAATGTCATATACAAAATCATATCTAAGTTATCGCCTCTCGCCTGAAGCCGCTGCTACCTATGCTCATCTTGCCAGAACAATCGAGATATGTGGAAAGGAGGCAAATCACAGATGGCATCATTCTCACCCACGAGATCATACACTCCCTGAAGCAACTCAAAAAAGCATATATGCTCCTTAAATTGAACTTTCAAAAGATTTTGATAAGTTAAGTTGGACTTTCATTCAAAAGATGTTGACTACCTTTGGCTTCTCCCCTCCATGGGTTAGATCGGTTATGAGTCTTATATCCTCTACTCTTTTCTCCATTCTGGTTAATGGCATACCTTCAACCCCCTTTCATCCCTCTAGAGGCATCCGACAAGAAGATCCTCTTTCCCCCTTTCTTTTTGTCTTAATGGTGGAAGGGCTAGGCAGAAGTATCAAAAATGCTCTTCAATCACAACAACTCAGAGGTATTTCCTTCCCCAATACCCCTGCTTTTACCTACCAACAATTTGTGGACGATAACATGCTGTTTGGACATCCCTCGGTTCAAGAAGCCCTTAAAATAAAATCCCTTCTGAATGAGATCTCTGAAGCCTCTGGTGCCAGCATTAATAATGTTAAATCCCAAATCTTTTTCTTTCATACCCCTTACATCACTCAATCTTCTATAGCCCGCATTTTTGAATTCTCGGTTGCCTCTCTCCCTTCTAAATATCTGGATGCACCCATGACTAACTTTGCATTAGAGCACTCCTCCTGGAAATTGCTCCTAGAAAAATTGGAAGCTCGCCTTTTCTCCTAGACTTATAGAGCCCTCAATATGGCCAGTCGTCTATTATTAGTCAAAGTTGTCCTGCAATCCATGCATCTTTATCTTTTCTCTGTTTTGGCAGCACCAAAATGGGTGCTTAAGAAAATCAAAAATATACAGCGAAATTTTTTTATAGGTATCCTCGGGACAGAATAGAAAATGGGCACTAGTCAAGTGGGCTACGATTTTCCTTCCAAAAATTTCTGGGGGCACTGGGATCTGAGATCCTCAACATAGCAATGCAGTCATGTGAGCAAGATTATGGTGGAAATGGATTTCTGCTCCGCAGACACCCTGGGCCATCCTCTGGACTGCCAAATATGCAAACAACTAACCGACAGATGAGTTAATTCGACTAAAAGGTTCCTTAATTTGGAATGCAGCCAATCAACACAAAGCTATAATCCAACAGCATAGTTTATGGGAAATAAGGGACAGCAACAATGCACGTTTTTGGGATGACTCTTGGCACCAGTGACCCAAATTGAGCGACCTGATCAGACCTCACCAAACATAGGAATGGGAGGAGCATCAAATAGATAAAGTTATCTAGCATTGGATTCCTACTCTCAATCAGAGATATAGACAATGGATAAGCACGACTCACATCATCATGTAAGGAACAGAGTCTATTCATAATAATTTGGAGACAGAGCTTATCAATAGGAAAATTCATTTTTCTAACAAGAAGGACATAATACGATGAGGCTATAATGCACGTGGAACTTTTACCACTCAAGAGGCATACAAACTAATAATTGGCAATCAAACAATCAAGGATCCTCTCTGGGACAAAGTATGGTCCCCCAACATTTGGCCCAAAGTTTCTACTTTCCTTTGGTTGTTATGTCAAAAAAAATAATCACTTGGGACAATTTAAGGGAAAAAAGTTTCCATGGGCCCTCCATATTCCCTAAATGTAAACAACAGGAAGAAATCATCCAGCACCTCATGAACTCTTGCAATTTGGCAAATAGACTTTGGGAAAAAGCAAGTTTTAGATGCCAAAAAGAAGGAAGAATTAAAGATGATATTACCAACACCATTCGTAGCTAGGCAATCAATCCATACAAGAGCAAACTATTAAATTCTTTGTGGAAAATCATCCCAGGTCTTCTTATGTGGTCTATATGGAAAGGAAGGAATCGCCGCATCTTCAAAGATCAATGTACACCATTAGAAGTCCCATGAAGTAGCTTTTGCAACAACCTTTAGGAAACTTTAATGCTCCAAACTTGGAATGAAGAGGACTTTCCTTCCCTTCCACAAGAGCAGAATATATGGACAAAGGACTTTCCTTCCCTTCCACAAGAGCAAAATATATGAACAAACTGGAATCTTTGGATGAACCAGGTACAAGAAAAACATAGTAAATCCTCTTTACATCACAATATTCCAAACAAATGGATCCCTCTGCCACATAATATGATAAATTTAAACTTCGATGGGGCCTTCAAAGGTAACCCAGGTAGAGTAGGATATGGAGGAATATTCAAGGATCACAAAGGCAAACCTCTTTTAATTTTCCTAGGCTCAATTGGATGGGATACGAACAATTCTGCTAAGCTAGAGGGGCTATGGCAAGGGCTTCTTTTAGCTCAATGACACAACTTCTTCCCCTTAGTAATCGAAGGCAACTCTCACATTCTTATTAATATGGCTAATCAGATCCTGCAAGGGACTGCGACATACAAAGTGGTCAACAGTTGGAGATTCGCAAAAAGATTAGAGCTCATAGATCAATGGCTCAACACTAACAGAGCAGTCACTTTCAAACACATCAAAAGAGAAAGAAACAAAGTGGCTAATCTCCTGGAAAATTTGGGGGTCGACAGAGATTGGACTCTACATACAGGTTCGCTCAACATAACCAGCAATGCTTCCCAACTACAGGAATATAATGAAATAGTACTAAGTGAAGAGGCACACCCAGATGTGAGTGATTAAATTGACGTTAATGCAGATTATACAGAAGGACGGTAGGCGGGGCCAGGCTGCATGGCCACCCGCATCCCCTTCCATGCCAATTTATGGCAAGTCACAGTTGGCTTGCAGGCACCATTACTCGGGTGCTCAGTCAAAGAATTCGTAGTAGGCATAAGGCCATGGCTTCTGCAAGCCATAACCCATTCATCCCATTCCCGCTAAACTGCTCTTGGCCCCCTCATGCTGCGGAGCCGAGCTCGCAAAAAATTACAGGGAGGCACTGTTGGATCCTCAAATGTATTGATTTGGGGAATGACTTCCATTTCTCCCAAACCACTCACTATGCTCTAAATTCCACCCAAAATTCCTCTACATCTCATCTGAATAGCCTCATCAATTCCAGAGTAAACTCTGCCTCCCCTACTGCAATCACTGATAACAACACAGTGATTTTGGCCCAAACCAACAACCATCAACTAGCCATGCCGCATACTCGCCATCGAATGCGTAATAGAAGAGGTGGTAGCCGCGGTGGAAGCATTCACCTCCCCTCAACGCCCACCCCTGAACAAGCAACTCCTTCCTCATCCCCTTCTACTATTCATTCCAGAGGTCATTTCTCTAGTAGACACCCTGACACGTGCAGTGGCAAAGGTCAGGCACAGGCCCATGGTGCCAGAAGAATGAATGTTGCTACCCAAACGGACAACCTCCCTACCCACCCCACCCCTCTCACCACACGACCCACTTTCGCTTTCACAATATGTTGCATCATCCCAATATCATTGCCACTATCACAGTGACCTTCAGTGAGGAAATCAGACCGCAGGATGAGCAAGATGCTCAAACCCACAAAACTGGACCAGAGAAAGGGAACAACAGCAAGCAGCAGAAGGCAGATAAGACGAACAAGGATGGTTGTGAACCAGAGAAAGGAAACAACAGCAAGTAGCAGATGATAGAGAAGACGAGAAAGGCAGGTCATGACAGCATTTTGCATGGCGAGGATATGGATGAAGGAAAGCATACAATCGAAGGCAGTTCTGGTGCCACCCAAGTAGTTGGTGGCATCCTGTGTGGCACATCAGGCAAGGATGCAGTCAAGGGCAGTTCGGCCGGTTCGCAAGCAGTCGATGGAATCCCGCGTGGCACGTCAGCAGAGGATGATGACTAGTATGAGTATGCGTGTCGCATTGTGGAGGAGCCTCGACCAGACGAGACCTAGGGGGTCAAGTTCCCAGGTTTCGATTTGCCACTCTCTTGTTGTTTCATGGGGTTTTTTCTCTACTTTTTTTCAAACCATGTGGCTCATTTTGATTGGTTTCGATTTAAGACCCCTATGTGGCCCTTTTTAGGTTAAGAATTGATACCCCTACGTGGGCATTTAACAATGGGTTCACTCGGACTGGTTTCCCCTTGGTGGGCAGTTGAGTTTTGTCTTCTTGATTAAATTTTGACATAACTTTGTTCAGCACCGCAGAGGCCGGAGCCTCGCTGCATTTTTAATTTTGTTTTTTTCAATAGAATAGTATTACTTAGAAAAAAATATATATAATGTGAATATTTTTGTTCTTTCAATAATTAATTAATGTTAGGGTAGCATGGAATCAAACCACCAACCTCTTACTTGCAAAGAAAGTGATCTTCCATTGAGTTAACATGCTTTAAGAAACTATGTTATCTTGATAATAAAAAAAATTGATATAAATCATTTACCCAAAATGTACCATCATATTAGTGAAGAAAATTTGCGTTACATGTTACTACATGAGGAATTTCAGACAAAAGAGAAAAAAATTTCATGGTACTAACTACATATCATTTCCTCAACTCCTTTCTGGTAAATTTCTCAGGACGTATATGGAAATACTTTTCCAAAAAAATGAAATAACAAGACCTGGAGTGTGAAAAGCTAATTTTCTATTTGTTATCTTAAAATTTTACACAATGAACAATTGCACATAAAATAATTTTCACATTGGTTTAATTTACAACCAATATATGGAAAACTTTCTAATGTTTTTCTCACTCCATATTGTCTGGAATTAAGAGATCCCTCCCTAAACACTATTATTAGCTCATTTTTATTACAAAAACACCATTGAATCTAAACAAAAACCCTTCTTCAAGATGACAAACTTCAAGAGAAAAAGACCATCATACATATCTCTTCAAGTTGGAAGGCTTCTAATATATTCTCATATAGATGCTATAAGGTCTTGTAAAGACCCATAAGAATGGAGCACCTAAATATAGAATCAATATTTGTAGTTACGGTTATACGAAATCAATTTGAATACATGTATGTTCATATACATACCTCCCGTCACTAAGGAGATCACACAGTTTGCAACCATATATGTCAAAGAAACTAATTCATAAGCGAAACCATTTTTCTATTCAAAATGCTTTGTTCATTAAATTAAGCATTTCCTCTTAAGCTCTTAGTGGTAAAGCCTCCGTCGTAAAGGTTTTTCCATCACCTGAAAGGATAAAAATTCAATAAATTAACCATTAGTAACTACATGAGTACAAACATAACTATTAGCCTAAGTACATGTTTTTGTACATACCATATTTGGAATAAAGTTAAAATCAAAGTGTCGTGGGTGTAGTATTGATACTAGATACACTAAAAAGTGGTATTAGAGAATAGTTATAAGTTTGTGAAAGGAACTTGGAGCACTCCAACACCTAAAACATGCCATTGGGGTGGTTGGATATATAAGAGAGAGGTATCAAAGCAAAAATAGTATAATTTTTGTGGTTTCAAGAAGCATCTAGTAACCTCAATAAATGACATAACCTATTGAGTATGTTATATCAACAAGTCAGAGTTTTAAAAATATTGTTAGGCTCAAACATGGTGGAAGATACATTGACACAACACATAGGACCTCTCAACATGATTTTCAAATTTGAATGGGATATGGTTGCAATTAATTGGATTTTGGAAATAAGGATAACTTTAGGGCCTAAACCATGGTAAAAAAGAGAAACAAGGGCCTTACATAGGAAAATGAACCCTCTAGGTCCTATGCATTTTGAATAAGGCATCCCACCATGAATAATACCCTTTCCTTGGGGTCTTTGATCCCCAAATGGTATTCTAGGTACTATTAGGTAGTTTTGCATAAAAAAGATGAGTTAGGGACATTGAGTGTTCCTAAGAGAGGAAAATAGTCTTCATGATTAAGCATTGTGAATAAGGCATACCACCATGAATAATAGCCTTTCTTTGGGGTCTTTGATCCCCAAATGGTATTCTAGGTACTATTAGGCAGTTTTGCATATACAAATGGGTTAGGGACATTTAGTGTTCCTAAGAGAGGAAAATAGTCTTCATAATAGATATTTTCTTCGCATACATGTAAAGGTAAGGGAGTTTTTGCATGATATGAATTTTTGTACTAAAAACACCTATGCATTCTTATTAGCTTAAATCCATATTAAATTTGAATATTAAAAACTAAAAGGGATAAAATAGTTAGATGTGTAATGTTTTTATCATTTACTTCCATGCCATGCATTAGTTCCTTCATATTAAAATGTTTACACACTAACAACATTGATACCTATAGATGCTTGAAATATTTGGTTTTAAGATGGATCTATTAAACCTCAGAATTACCCTCTCCTTGATAGTTTTCTTACTTTTTTCCCTCACTTTCTCATAAGATTTCAGACCCCAATCAATGATAAATGCTAAGTTTTGTCTTAAGGAAACCATTAAAATGATTGCCATATTATATTTTCATGTTCTTGCTACTTGAGTAGATTTTTTCAATTTAGCTACAGAAGGCGGCCTATTCTATAACTAACTGTGGATTCGGTAGCTACTTTCATGGTTTGGCAGATTCTAGGTGTCAAATGAAGAATTAGGCCACATAGGCATTTCTAGAATCATCTCCACATGGATTCCATCCTATTCACTCGGTCTAAATCGACAAAAAAGAAAGCCTAGGATCATGGTCAAAGATGGAGTCAAAATACGTTATCCGAAAGCAGTAGGACTCTTGATTTGCTCTTTCGTAGGAAATCAAGAGTCCAACAGTCCTATTGCAAATCTAATTCGTATTAGCCACCTGTAGCAAGTTTATCTCACAAATAGTTATGTTATTTTCCTTTAAATATCAGTTACATAGAACTGAGAAACAATTCATAAATTAAGTGTTAAATTCAGGCTTTTTGCTTATACTCTGTATACAGACTTTATTTTATCATAATATAAAGTTCCTGTAGTGAATGATTGGTTAAGAGCATCTTTAACCAGCCAGCAGTCTAGCCAAATAAGTTGCAAAGGGCCCCTACACTAGAGGCTGTTTTTATTGTTGTTTTTAGTTCAATTTGCATTACTCTGTTTTCAACAAATCTGTTTTCTAATTAGGATAATATTTCATTCTAGTTTTTGATCAATAGCATAGTGATAATTCACAACTGTGCAGCCTTGTTCTTCTAAGATATTTGATGGAGAAAAATAACTCTGTTTCCAAATTGAATTAAGATTGAAGTGATAAGAATACATAGTTGCTTAGTTTTTCTTATTGTTTTGTCGACAGAATTGTCAATTAACTGTCTTAATGGATGTTTTCAAAATCCATTTCAAGATGATGATGATCCTAAACTAAATGGTTAAATGTCTAATTCATACAATGATTGAAATTACTCAGTACATTGTTATTAGCTTCATAGGAACTTAGGACTTAAGGCATAATTGACTTCTTATGCAGCACTTCAAGAGGTTAATGTTTCACATTTGAATTTTGGAGAAAGCCAAAAATACATTAGTTGTTTACAGTTAGTTTTACATGCTTTCACCTTGTTTCTCTTATATTCTCACTTAGTTGCATACTCTACTTATTTTTCTAGGACGTTAAAGTACAGACAGTTGCTTATACTCCATCTCAAGAAGATCATACTTCATAATTGAATGCTAAAGTAACCGGAAGTACTTTAATTGATTTCATTTTCTATCTTTACTTAAAACAAACACTGCAATTTCATTTTTGGTTTTAAGAATTAGATCCATGGATTAGGACTAACGATAAGATAAGATAGATGCTTTGTTTTCCAAATTAGGTTCTAACTAGCCAATAGTTTTCTATTTAGAGAATTAGATTAACTTAGGAAGATTTCTTTAGATTCACTTAAATATTCTCATAGTTTTAGGTTGAACATTCTTAGACATCAAAGAACCAAAACCCCCCAAAACAACATAATATACAAAACAATGAAGTAAGGAAAGGTTAACTAAACACATATAGTGCACCACACTTTATCAGTGTACAAGCCTCGGTTGATAATTTATGCAAGCAATTTACGACACTAAATTGACTAATCATGATCTTAGATGATTTTTTTTTAAATGTTGTTAACATACATATGTGTGTATGTAGTTATTAATTTTTTTATTTAATTTAATTTAATATTGTTTAAGATTGAGTTGAGCTGTATATTTTTTTTTAATGTAGCAATACGTTTATTGGTTTGTTCTTCACAACTTCTATTCATATTACATTTTAAATGCATGAAACGTTTTGCATAATATGAAATTATATTGTTATTAACTAGCTCATATTCATCTCAAACTTGAATCTACCAAGCACCTAAAGAGACCAATCTTTTAAAATGTAATCCTTTCATCATTTAATTCCATGTTGTGTATTAATTCCTTCATATTAATAAAATTTACACACTAACAAACTCTATACCTCTAAATGCTTGATATATCTAGGTTTAAGATGTATGAATATTGGTTTAATATGTTTTAGATGTTGTCACATAGATATCTATTTATGCATGTGATTTATTTATTTTTTTAATTTAATTTAGTGCCATCTAAGATGTAATTGACTTGTATTTTTAAATTTTTTAATGTAGCATTATATTCATTGGTTTGTTCATGACAAATTCTATACCCAATACTACATTGTAAAGGTGAATGAAATTTTGCATGATATGAAATTATATTATTATTAACTAGTGTAGATCCATCTTAAAATTGAATCTATCAATCACTTTAAGGGATCAAATTTCTTTAAATGTTCTCTCTCACCAAAACACACTATATAATATAATTTTAAGATGGGATTAATTTGTATTTTTCTAATTTTTTTAATGTAGCAATATATTCATTAATTGTTTCATCCCCTTTCTAACCACACGTAGATGTATTTTTCTCTTCTTAATGTAGTAATGTGTGCACATTATTATTACTTATAAGTCTATATAAATTAAAAATAAATGATGAGAATATTTTTTTCTTCATGTGTTAAAAGAATTAATTACTTTGATAAATTTTCATTTAGTTATTTGTTTATTTTTTCAATTTTAAAAAATGACTTCTTATTTTGATAAATTTTAAAATATAATTTTTCTTTAATTCTTTTTTTATATTATCCCTCATTTCTTAAATTTTACCTATTTAATTTTTTTTCTTTTCACATTGTTGGTTTTATACTTTAAATATTCTTTTTTTTTTCTCATTTCTTAAATTTTACCTATTTAATTTTATTTCCTTTTCACATGGTTGGTTTTATACTTTTTACTATTTTATAATTTTGTTGGTGTTTTTTCTACTTTCTTCTCTGGTATTAAGAGCTTTTTCACATGGTTGGTTTCATCCTTTTTACTATTTTATAATTTTGTTGGTTTTTTCTACTTTCTTCTCTAGTATTAAGAGCTCTTTGAGCTTTTTAAGGATGAAATTATATAATCTATTAAGATAGTGTATGATTAGCTTTTTTAGAATTTTTAATTCATTTCAATCTTGGTGATATGTATTTAGATATTATTGTAGTTAATTAAAATCATATAATGTATAATTGGACAAGAAACTCTATTAAGTGGACAATAGGGCAAATATAATAAAAAAACCCTTTCATGTAAGTTTATATATTACTATATAAAGATGATTAATAATTTGAAATGGCCCTCCTTTGAACGAAGAATTCATAAAAGTGAAATATCATACATAAAATGTGTGTTATAATCATACTTCCACAAAGTGCTGAAGTATACCATAAAACTATAAAGTGATTCAAAAAACACTTACTACTGCGAATTAAATCCCTTGTTCCAAATAAAGTTACAGTAAATTTTATTAATTGAAGGAATATTTGAAAAAGAAAGTCCAATGAATCACATTGGACCCTTCAATAATAGCAAATAGAAGATATAAGTTCTACAAAACAAATTTGGCTGTACACTCCACTGCTTGTACAAGCATTAGAAAAATTACAGAATCTAGTAGCTAATGACTGAGCGAAGAGACTGGAGATGGAGCCGAAGTGGGAGGAATTGTTATATCGCCAAAACCAATTGTTGTGGAAGCAATAACAAATTATGTAACCTCACTTATCATCCCACGGTCTCTAGTTCTGTGAACCTCGCACAGGTGGGTGCAAGTAGACACCAGAAATTATATATCTATATGAATCAATCATGGGTTGAATTCAGGTGTAAAATCCATACATATATTCATGGTTACAGGTATGTCTCGTGTAGGATATCCAGTGAATATAATATTTTACCTCTGCTATAGTATAGGGTACATGAATAGGATAATGAAGAATAATAAGTACCTTCTCTAGCCACAATATTGAAATAGAGGTCAATGATGTTGGCACAATTGTTGTAGCAACCAGGGAGGCATAAATTCTTTGGGAAGCCACTTGCTATAGAATCTGTCCGCTACCCACTACCATCCTCTCCACAATGCACACGTTCATGCATTCACCCGCAGCGAGCACGGGCGGGCATATAGCGCGCTCAAATTTCAAATTTTGAATTTCACATAAAGATTGTGTCGCGGACTTGCTTTAATTGAGTTGGCCTAGAAGAATAATGGTGGCAACTTCTGTTTGTTGTCAGACCTTTGAAGATGTAAACTCACAGGGAAAATGGAGTTGTCGGGAAATCAAGAGACGCGGTAATTATTGCCATGCTATGTATGACCATCACCCATAGAAACGTCCCATCCATCTCCAAAAAGTCGCATTATAGACTACTCCAAAGTCAAATAGGTTCGGCCTAATGACATTGGAAAGATGGAGCTATCGGAAAATGAATGGTCCATGAATTAGCATGCATGGAAATGGTATCATGGACGTTAATAATCGATATCTTCATTAATTAGACTAAATCGTGGAGCCTCGGGAGTTGGAGTGATAAAATCACCTAAAAATGTATGGACATGTGTAATTATATATCCTATGGTATGGCATGGTGTGTTTCAATTAAGCCACTAATAATTGGATTAGTGACTTGTTCTTAAGAATTTCCCACAGGTTCTCCATCTTCAACGTGACTTGTACATTTATCAAGATCGCCATGTATATATAGAGATGCATATAGAACACAACTGACACGTTGTTAGAGAGATTTTAGTGGGAGATTGATCTGAAATGGGGCACTAAAGGCTTCTTGTCAAGCTTACAAGAACCTCTCCCACTCCAAAGCTTATTAATTTCCAAGATCTAGCTTATGATTAACCAATTGCAGAATTAAAAATGCTTGAAATAGGTGTATGCTTGTGTTTGCCTTTAAACTATCTAATGCCTTAAGTTCTGTTGCTTATACTGATATTTAAATACATGTAAGAGTAAGTAATGCAGCAAATAAACAAACACATAAGACAACAATATAATATGGAGTTCACACTAATATCTTGGGCTATGTCTCCTTGAGCTCTAGTCAACTCGACTAGGCTCTTTGGGATTATGG
This sequence comes from Pinus taeda, assembly GCA_000404065.3. Lineage (NCBI taxonomy): Eukaryota > Viridiplantae > Streptophyta > Pinopsida > Pinales > Pinaceae > Pinus > Pinus taeda. The sequence goes on along the minus strand of APFE031255249.1, from coordinate 5,131 downwards.
CTGAATTCTTTTACAAGCTCCACGCTCAATTCCATTGGTTTACAACTGTACCTATGGGTTTAGAGTACCATCTTATATCGTTGGTTTTCCATACTCTGTAGACAGATCTAGGCTTCTCTGGACTAGATTCCTTCAATCAGCGCTCTGAGCTATCTTGAGCTCTATCTTGCACCAACTCCCTCATAATTATCTTACTGTCTCTGGAACTCCTTCTTCTATCTTCAGCACACATCAGACACCAGCAACAGCTGGATCATTTGATCTCTTTGTTGTTCTCTCGACTTTGGCTCTGGCTCTAGTTCTCAGTTCTGGCTCTGGCTCCGGCTCTAGCTCTAGCTCTGGCTCTTGGCTCTGGCTCTTTATGTTATCAATGGTTCACTTGCACTCCATGTGAATCTCAGCAACCTTCAGCTGCTCTATCAATTGAGCTCCCTATGATTTTTGTAATGCATCAGTTACAGTCGCCTCCATCATTTAAGAAACTGACAATTTCATCACAAGAATTCGTTTACAAATGGAAAGGAACTAGTGGGCATGGCCACCAGATCGTTTTGCCTTCCTCTGGCCGAAATAGCCAAATAATGGAAATACATAGGAAAATGCATGTAAAACAAATCATGGATGTTTAATCGGACTTCAAATAATATAGAATCATATCTATAAACTTGTCAGGTTCGTGTTCTTCATCGCTCATCGCAAATCGCATTGCATAAGGCCAAAACCCAATTACATGAAAATACAAAGAAAATATGCAAATCCGGATTTCAAATAATATGAAATTGTCTATAATCCTTATCAGGTCTACCTTTGGCCACAATATCGCAATCGCATTGTCTCATGGTCAAAAACCAAAATACACAGGAATGCACAGAAAATCTGAAATTTTGGACTCCAAATATTATGCAACCACGTTCATAAAACTCATCAAGTTTGTGCTTTGTCACAAGTCGCAATCACACATTGCATTGGCATTGGCTCCTTATATCGGGGATTCGTTGATCACCGATCACCGATATCGGTGCATCGTTATCGGCCCCAATCGCATGTCACATATCACAATCACAATGTCCCCGGGGGGTCTTCCCTTTGACTATGCTGATTGTCGATTGTTGACCATCGCATATCGCAATCGGCTCGACCAGGGTCCTAATATTGCATGACAGCCTACCTCCAATCTGATATATCAGAGATCGCTAATCGGGGGTCCTTAAGGCCTTTTGTCTAAGTCCTCCCTTTGAACCTTCCGATGGGATTTTTCCATAGAAAGCCTTTACTTCTCTTAAGTCTCATTTATATAAGAAATTGCCTCCTTTTCAAAGGACAATCGGCAAACTTATTTCTGCAATAACTCCATCATCCGAAGTCCATTTTAGCCCATTCAAATTGCATTAGATTCAGATTGAAGAGATCTTTGTAATGAGACTATTTCCAAGAGCATCCTTTAACTTTCATTTCCTTCTGTGAGGAATAATTTTAGACTTAGAAGTTTATTCTAGATCCATTTTGGATCACACCTTCCCACTAAAAAGAACTTTTGGTCTCCAAAAGACTAATATACTAATATAAACAGTATATGAGAGTAGCTCACCCTCTTCTTTCAGCCTCCATACACTTGTCTTGCATAGTGCCTCTCAACCAAAGCCTGTAAGCACTTTGCTTCCTAGATGTGCTTGTTCTTTTGGGAAGAACTGTCTTCCTCCTTGACTTCCTGCAGAACTCATGTTGAGAAGGTCACAGACGGTAGTTTGAACTTCTCTGCCTTGATCAATGATCTAAGATGACTCAAACCAATGTGAAGTTACATCTGCTTCAAAAAATTTCATTTGTACCTGTTTGACATACTATCAACAACAACTATTAACAACAACAGGATTATACACAACAACTGGATGGCCTAAACTCCTGCTTCAACAAAAGAAACAGTTTTCACATCTTGTGAACACCTCCATGTCTTTACATCTGATTACAAATGATTGACTAGATAACAAGCCAATAAAACATGCCTTTAAAACAATTAACCCTTCAAGTCAAGAATGTAGAAAATATCTCAAGGACTCTTTTCAAAATATGAAACACTTCATCATCATCTCCATCTTGGAGACCAAAACAACTTTTCTCAAGTCAATATTGCATTACATGCATGCTTAAAAACAAAGTAATCAACCCTTCATGTTAATCACACACACATGTTCAAATACAAGGAAATCATCAACATCCATGTGTTCATGCACATCATGCTTATACGTTCATTTCATCCTTCAACTTTTGCTTAAGTACACTAGTCCCCTACTCAAATTTTCCATTCACCTTCTTGGTAAAACCCTACAACTTGCATTTCATTAACAAGGAAATGCAAATAGATGCATTATATCAATAAACATGAAAACTTAATTGGATAAGAACTCTAACCATTTCTTACCAATCCATTTCAAAGGTCCTTCCTTTGTCTGCACATCAGCATCAACATGTGAATCATCTTGAAACACATCATTCATGGAATCTTCCATTCCATTTCTGTCATTTTCCCTTTCCACCTTCTTCCACTTTTGAGGAAGCATTGTTGGATTCAGAGTCCAACATTTTGCACTAACATGTCCTTGCTTATTGCAATAAGTGCAACACATGTGCATCCTCTTGTGTTGGGTCCCTACCATACTAGTGGTTACCCCATTACTATTGTAGTTGCATCCCTTATTAATATTGTTGTGCCCCTATTATCCCCATATTATTATTACTATGCCCCATAGAATCCCTCTATTGTTATTTTTGTGGCTTTATATTATTATTTTTAGGTCAGCTAGTTTATATTGTGACTCCTTAGACTCCTATATACAGAAAAGAGGTTTTGTCATTTGAATCATCCAAGAATTGTTCATTTATGTAATGTAAAGGAGGTTTCCCCATCGAAGAGGCTAAATTCTAAGGCTTTGATCTATCTTTTCTATCTTTTCTTGAGCTGGTTTCATAACACTTGGTATCAGAGTTTTGGATTCTAGAGTTTCGCTGCTCCAAATAGGTCATCGTGGAATTTTCGCTATAACTCTTTTTCTGTGATGTTTCAGAAACTAAAAACAAAAACCATTTGAGAAGCAATTGCGCTGAACCTCGGGTCCAAATTTGAGAGCTTTTCGCGCTATATTTGCGGAGATATGATCTGAGGAAGTTGGTCTTTTTCCAGACTCCTAAATTACATTCCAAACAGGTGACCTAGGGAAAATCGTCATAACTTTCTCTTTGAGCATCCAATTGAAATTTCGTAAGAAGGTACAAAAATAGGATAGACTGTAGTTTTTTCTATATATTTTTCAGAGCCAAAGGTCGAAACAATGACTCGTGGCACGTCGTACAAGTTCTCTCTACTGAACTAGTCTATAATCAAATCACTATGGGATATTTCACATAAATCTTCTTTGGAGAATCCAATTTGAATCAGACTGGTGGCATTGGAAAGAGGACACAAAGGGCTATTGCAGGTCACAATTTCAGAACTGGATGATCTGAAAGTACAGAGATACATCAGAGGCAATATCGAGCGCCTACAAAGTGAAAAAAGGTGTGTAGATTGTTTTAAAGTTTTTCTTAAGATTGGTTTGAAAATTTATTTTGAAGGAATTCAAAGGGCATAGTAGAGCATTATTATTGGTAACTGATGCCCCGAGGAAAGAAAATGCAAACACCTAATAAGAAACTTGAAAGCTCTAGCATGACTCATGAAGAAGAGGAAGAAATGCTACATGAGAACAAGTGCAACAAATGCCACTCTCACAAAAGCTAACAGAAGCTAAGATAAATGGCATGGAATCTAAGATAAAGGGCGTCGAAGCTAAGATGGACAATTTGAAGATAGATTTGGAGACAGATTTGAAGAGAGACATGGCAGATTTGAAGATAGACATGGCAGATTTGAAGATAGATTTGACAAATTTTCTACAAAAAATACTTACTAATGGTGAAAAGGTACTAAAAGAAACTCATGATGTGAACAAAACAAATGTTAATCATGATTTTATAGACTCTAATATGGGATTGAAGACCCACCACATTCCAAAAATCGATATTAGGAAGTTTGGTGGCCAGGATCATACAACATGGATATTATAGATGGAGCAATTTTTCAATCTCAATAATGTGAAAAAAACACAAAAGATACGTACTACAACTTTATATTTGGAACCAAATCAGTTTGTATGGTATCAATGGCTTTGCTCTCGTAAACAAATTATCACTTGGGCAATTTTTACGGAAGAATTGACAGCACATTATTGAGGATACAAAAAGCAACACTTTTTTTAGCCAATTGATAAGTCTCAAACAAAAGGGTTCAATAATGGAGCACATTGAGGAGTTCCAAAAATTGAACATAAGGGTAAAAGATATTCCAGAGGAGCATAGGATTGATGTGTTCATAGGGTCTTTAAAGGATAATATCCAACATGGTGTTCGCCTTTGGGAACCTGATTCATTAGAGAAGGCATTCAGGTTAGCAAGAAAAATGGAAAGCAAAATTATGGAAACCAAGAAGCATACCACTCACAACAATAAAGATGGAAGTGTTGTTGCCCCTAGTCTTCCACAACCTATAAGGTTGACACCACAAAAATTGGAAGAAAAAAGAGCAAAAGGGCTTTGTTACAGTTGTGATCGCAAATACACTAAAGGTCATAAGTGTGCTGAGAAGAAATTATTCTACATAGATTGTGAAGAGGAAGAAGAAAAGGAGCAAGAAAGGTCAAAAGAAGAGGATATACTCCAGGACCAAGCCTAGATGAAGAAAAAATGAATCCGAACATATCTTGTAATGCATTGGCGGGAATTACCACTCTCAAACCATCAAGATAGAAGGAAAAATCAAGAAGAAAAAGGTAATAGTGTTGATTGATTCAGGAAGTACCCACAATTTTATTCATTGTAAGGTAGCAAAAGAATTGAATTGCTTCCTATATCCAGAACCAGAGTGTCAAGTGATGATTGCAAATGGAGGAACAATAAATTGCTCTGGAAAGTGCCATAATATCAAGCTATCCATGGGAGAATATGTATTGACTAGCCCAATGCTTTCCATTCCAATGGAAGGTGTTGATGTTGTACTAGGAGTCCAATGGCTACAATCCTTGGGAACAATAGCTTTTAA
>APFE031255229.1:149631-168140 GCA_000404065.3 Pinus taeda | reverse complement strand
GGATATTTTAGGGGTAGGCTTATTAAAAATTAAATAATGAATCGGTAACATAAAACCGTTGCAGATTTGGTACAGGTGGTGCTTATAACTAGTCTTCCAAAGTTTTCGATGATATATGTGAATGGGTGTGGGCTCTTGCGACGTCCACCTCCATCCCAGTACAGGAAATTCAGAATTAAAACACAACACATCCATAATATATGCACTATAGTAAAATGGCGGAATAACCCTTTCTGTGACACGATAGTCAGACCTGAAGTCAAGAATGGCTTTGGCTAACTTGTCGGACAATATATCCGCCCAGTCCATGATTTCCCCACTGCATGCTGCCTCTATTAGGGGAACCATTTCTATGGTGATATTGGTAGAGTCATGCATTCCCCATAGCCTACACATCATAATTCCAGCATAACAGTAAGGTGAACACAGGGAGTCAACTGAGTACTTACCCGAGGTTTCATGCTTGTGTTTTGCTGGATTCTGTCTCAAGCCTCGAATAGGTTCAGATTCGGTCTCGTTTTCTTCTCGGAACTTCACCAAAAATGCAGCATTATACTTCTTCTCTTCTCATGGAAGGTGATACATTAGCCTTAGGTCTTCGGCTCGAAACGAACCGAAAACCCTCCCATCCGTAGATTCAAACAGTCTATCGATAATTGGGAGCTCTTGGAGTGCCCATCTTACCACATCTGTGTAAGGAAGAACCTGCTCCCGAGCCGCTATTCTTTGTAGGAAGGAGTCAGCCAAATCTTTTAGATTGGCATCAGATTTACTAGTGTTGTCGCATAAAATTTCCACTTCGGTCACCATTGGCCCTTCGGCTTCAATCAAATTGTAAGTCCCCTGCCAAGTGGTCTTGGGAAGTCCTAAGCATGTTGTATCTGATATAAGTCCTTTGTTCTTCCCAGTTGGATCAGCGACAGTTAGCCCTGCAGCTGGCGGAGCAGTAGGCATTGTAGTCTTCTTGGATTTCTTTCCCATTCCACTTTCTTCTGTTTCTGTGAAAGAATTCTGCGCAGAGTAAAAGATAAGCGCAACACATGCAACAATATCATGAACCGAATAGAATGAAGTATATATATATCTTGGCGCATTCACAGTAATTAATTGACTTAAGGTGGCCTTAGGAGCAAATACGTGGATGGATTCAAGCCTGTTTTTCTTATTAAATGGTCATTACGGCTTGTCAGTCTCATTTATTACAATTGCTTCGATTAATGGATAAATGATTTATTTGAAGCATGTTGAGGGCGATTTGGCGGTTTGAACATGGATGAGCGGATTTTCCGAAGGATATGGCCTTAATTACGAATAAATCAAATCAAACTGCCTTTATGACTGTTACCTTGAGAAATGTGCCATTTACCTTTTGCGAAATTGGGCATCAGGGGAAATGCTAAGTTATTGCATTGGTTTTTCTTGGAACCCCTGATCGCCGATATCCGATATCGCATCGCGTCGGGTATCGCTGGTAGTACCGCTTAGGATGAGGGCATGGTGAATCACCGATTGCCGATAGCGATATCGCATCGCATCGGATGAGGATAAGTTTAGTTGTGCTTTAGGTGCTATCGCCGATTTCCGATTGTCGATTTTGCATCGCATTATGGCAAGGATCATTACTCCGTGTTACTTTATGCTTTGCCGATATCCGATAGCGATTTCGCATCGGCGAAAACCAATATGTCCTTTACATTGTGTTTTCTTTGTCATTGCGATATGTGATCTTGCGATCGCTTTATCGCAATGATAAAGACAAATCGTTTTATATCGGGGTTTTTTTATTGGTTTTATTGAAAAGCCCCTTTGCGAAATAGAACTTTAAATTGATATCAATTTGAAACAAAAATTAAAAGGGACCCATTTCACATTATATTTTTTGGAATTTTAATGATATGAAATGGGGGGTTGTTGTAGGGCACAACAGGTTCTGGGAATATTCCTTGATTCTAGATCATTATAGAAGGATCCCATCTCTTATCTCCTCCAATGAGCTCGAAATTGGATAGGCTAAGGATCCATTAACCTCCTATCCTCTCATCCCTTGCTTCATGGAAACTAGATCCAAGTTTGGAAGGCCATTCAATACCCTCATTTATAACAAAACCGCCTCCATTTCCTATAAATTGAGCACTCATCATAGTGATCAAGGGGATAGAATCTAAATTTTGTAAGGAAATTCTATTGTTTTTAGAATTGAGTTCATGTCAAGCAATGTTATGCTGGTGAGTTGGTGTGCTTTTGATGTGGTGAGGATTGGACTGAAGCTAGAGGAGTGGCATAGGATCAAACTGTATTGGGTGAAACTCTTCCTTCTACATTAATAAAGAGTTTATTCCTTTTCTCATATTCTTGTTCATATCTATGATGATTATGTGTTTCAATGTCTTCGATTCCATTGGTTTATAGTACATAGATCATGTATGCTTTGATCATTTGTTGTTTCTATTGACACAAGTACCTATTGAGCAGATTTAGTTTAAGTGGGAGAGACGAGAGCGATTCAAAGGGGATCAAGGAAGCGAAAGACTACAAGTAATTTCCTTCATCTCATCTATCTACACTAGGAAATGGCTAAACTACTTTCTTTTTTTTGTTCTAGGTGTAGCTACCCACCTAGGGAAAATGTGTTTATCCATAGATGCAAATTCCATATAACACAACCGACAGTTGATTGAGGTTCCATGTGGGCACTCGTCTGTATATATATATATATGTATTGTACATAGAACTTGAGTGAATTCATGATTGAGCCGCTTTATACACATTGAGTTACTGCCAAGCACCCTTTGAGATATTTGCATGGGACGATCAATTTTTTTAATGAGATATTCATTCTATGCTATGTGATTGCATGGATGTACTAATGTGGTTTGGGATCATTGTTGATGAGAACATATGGGAATTGATTGGTAAAGAATCATGTATATAGATGGGATTGAGATGCCTTCATATATTGAGACAATGTTTCTCTATGAAACAAGCTTAGGCTTGCGGTTGCTGCCTCTATGACAGGGAGGATGAATATGGCATCCTTTTGTGATATATATATATATATATATATATATATATAATATATATTTGTTCTAATATGATATTTGATTTTATTTCTTGTATGAACATGATACAACTGTTATTAAGACATGATGATTACCAAATATGAGCATGATTACATGTTGATGATCTACAAAGAGTATAGTTGATTGAGGACACTGAGCCATCTCTTCCCCCCTGTTTGAGCTCCCAGGGTGTGGAATTGAGATGGAAAGCTCCCGAGGTTAAGGAATCTATGGAAAATAGGGTATCACCCCTATTTGTAACCCATATGGTTGGAGGTGTTGTTCCCCTATCTTGTTCTTTGCAGAGTATACCCCAGTTGGCATCATACCTACAAGTCGAGCTTGTTGGGATTGTCCCTCCCCCTCTGGCCAAAGAGTTGAGGAGGCTTGGGGCATGTGATCCTTACCTTTGCTAAGTTGGGTATCTATCCCAAGCTCATAATATGATGCAGGAATTCTACCACATGAATCTTAAGGGTCATTATCAGGAAGACCGGGAGGCAATAGGATGGGTTGATATGAACTCCCCTATATCACCTATTGCTCGATATGGGGTTGTACATGTTTAGCTCCCCCCTGAGATTTTGTGTTAAGATGAGTTCCCCGATGCAATTTTTGGGTTGATTTTCTTCCCTATCCAGTTCCGATATGAGACTAAGCTCCCCGACATAGAGATGTTCTCTTTGATGTTGTTCCAGAATGAGCTAGTCCCTCTGATGTTGATGTAGGTTGTAGATTTGGCTCATCGTTGATGTTTCCTGGGTGGTATCATTGGGATCCCTGCTGGTAGTGATTTTGGGTGGTAATAGTGGCTCCTTGATGAAAAAAGGGTGGTATCTTAGGCTCCCTTTCGATGTTAAAGTCCTCCTCTTTTAAATTCGAGAAAGTTCAGTGTATGAGCAGGGACAATCAAGAGGTAAGCATGAATAAGAAAGAGATGAATTGAGATGAACAATGATGATATGTGATGATGAGATTCTTAATATTGGATATGTGATGATAGGATACACATGACATAATGCAGGTGGAATTCCCCCTAGTTGAGAGGGAGTGTTAAAATTGGCAACTAGGGCCAAATTCCACTTTGGATAGCTCATTTGATGGAGATGATGATTGCATTGAATTCCTATTTCGAGAGGACCAGAATTGACCTAAAGATCATCAAATTTGGAAAAAGGAAAATGTATTTTTGAAATATAAGCCCACATGTGCATATTTTATCAGGTCAACCCTAAAGAAAATTGGATACCATTAGAAGGTTATAAATGCAGGTGACCTCAACCTCATTTCGACATCATCATGAGACATTCTTCTATTTTCTTTCTTGTTTTTGGCTCACATAGGTATGAGATAGATCCGTGGAGGAATGGGTTCGCACAAAGGTGAAATTACAGGGTCTGAAGCTCGCATCATTGTTTTAGGTTTTTAAGCCTCAGACGTAGGCATGTCCCAAAGAAATCTCGACTACATTCACTTGTTGATTGGCTCATCCATGCAACTGAAGCATTTCAGTCATTTGCACAACATGTCCTCCATGCGATCGAAGCATTTCAGTCACTCGCACAACATGTCCTCCATGTGATCGAAAGTTAGGGTTTGGTTTTTCAATTATCTGAAGTTTTTGCTTATTGACCACAATGTTCAATAGTTGACCGCAAATAGTGACAATTCATTACAGGCTTCAGAATTAGGGTTTTGAGTATGAGAATAATTGGGTTCATCCCATGGATATTTTTAGTTTATTTTTGTTGGATAAATGCGTGGATGAAGATATGGATCATTGTACTCTCTTTTGTTGAATCATTCAATGACAATCTAATAGGAAGAAGAATTTGAAAGGGTTTTTCCCATATTGGGTTTTGCCCTAGTCTACGACCAATCCTAGTGTCCCTGTGTGTGAATTATTTTCTTCTATTGTTCCTTTATGTTTTGTTGCATTGATGATGATGATATTATTCTTACTACATAGTTACATGCATTGTTGACTAATAATGTAAATCTGAATAATGTTATGATGTTATGGGGTGAATTTAATGTGTAAATGAAGAAATGCAATTATCAAAGCAAAGAACAATATAGCCATAAGAAAATTAACATAGAGGGCATAACCCTTCCTATTACAATGCTTTACTTGCACCATTGATATCACTTTGAGTGTTATCGACCTTTTGGTGCCCTACAACATTATTGTGTCACCCTCATCACTGAGACACTCTGACACCTCATTATAGCTATCGAGCTTGGTTGTGTGGACTGCTAGCCAATCCATGCCAATTAGAATGTCATGGATCCTAATGGAGACAAATTCAATTTAATTATTGTAGTGGTTCCCTTGATTTGTACAAGGCGAGACTCAATCATATTTTTTATCCCCCTCTTTGTCCCAGTGGCCAGCTGAACAAGCCATGTTTCTTCATAGATTTTATTTGGCAATTCACATTTTTCCATGATCTTAGGGATAATATAGCTAAAATTACATCCTAATTCAATTAAAATTGAAGCTAAAGTTTTTTTGACCATACCTTCCATTTGAATGATTGTTGCTGACTAGTTTTCCTACCTATTGTCTAACTTAGCATATATTCTGAGGATGCTCTAGACCACACCATTCATAGTCGATGACTCTTGTATGTTGTGCATATTTTCACTAGATTTATATAGATTTGGGAAATCCCTCCTCAAATGGTTTTCTCTACACTATTAACACTAATAGGCTCCTTTCATCTTTTCATTCCTTGATTGTCAGGGTTCACTTCTGCTAATTATGGAGTTTTGTTGGTGTTCAATTATGGTGAAGCTATTAAACCTTCCACCCTTCCTCCTTGCTTATATCCTAAGGTTATAGGCCCTTCTTCTTTTCCTTTCTTCTTCCAGTAAACCTGGACTTTAGCCTTATGCTTAGTATGTTCACAGCAATGTTTGGTCTTCATGATAACCTTCTCTAGAGTCTTAGGTTCATTAAATTATATTTTGTCTCGATATGCTTGTGGTAACCCACTAACCTACCTCTGGATATTTGTCTTCTCATCCTTGATGTAAGGTAGATATCTTAGTAGCTCCAAGAACTTATTGGTGTATTATTCAGGTGTCATTTGCCCTAGTTTGTGTTCATATAACTATTTGGCTCTGCTGTCATAATATTTCTCGAATAGGTACTTTTCTCAGAAGCACTTTTCAAACTTCCTTTAGGTCAAATCCTCTTTGATACCCTTGATGTTATTGAAACCATAGCACCATATATCAACTTTTCCCTTTAGGCTCAAGACAACTACATTGGCCTTCATGTTCATGGTATATTCATGCAACTTGAAGTACTTCTTTATTCCCAAATCCAAGCCTATGCATTCTATACTTTCTTTACCACTCCATCAATGATTGGAGGTTTAGTTTTCTTGAATTATTCTTGCATGGTAGTTTTTATACTCTTCCTTTGATGATGATATCTGGTGGTTTTATTGTCCGATGATTGGCTAGGACTACTTAATCTTCTTTCTTGAGAGTTGACCAATTTTGTTCCTCCTTCTTCATGTCTTCTCCTCTTTCTTGATTGACTACCCTATGCTTTCTTATCATCAAATTTATGCTTTTGGATCTCTGATGGGCTATCCTTAGGCTTATTCTTGTCCTGATTGCTGGAACCAATATCCTATTGTCTTTGTCGTCGTAATTCTAATAGACTTTGTAACACTAGAGCATTTACTTCTGCTACTCACTATTTATTTTCTTATTGTACCTTGGTGCTTTTCAATCTACTTTTACACACATGCCAATGTTATCCAACATCAAAGAACATGAAATTGACATATGTACTCTTCTCGTTGGTCTATATTGATCTTAACCACCACAGATCAGTCAACAAGCCTATAAAACCATGCATCACAATATTATGCAATCAGTGTAAAGGAAACTAACAGATCAAGCAAATCATGCATAACAATCAATCATCTAGCCCGTGCATCTGAGCCTCTTCAAGTCCATTGTTTGAACCCACATGCTTTGATAACACTTTGTAACCTACCCCCTACCATCACAAGCCCCTTAAAGGAAGATAGAGGGTAGTTACTAAGATGACCTGAACCCCAAAGTCCCAGTTGTGGATGTGGGGTTTAAATTTTTTACCTTTTTCAAAGACATCAAGACTTAAAATGGAAAACATCATTACATTTGTGTTGTCAAAACATTTCCAATGGTATACATTTTATCCTGATCCGACCTCGGGTTCAAAATATAGGAGCCTTCAAATGTTTGGCCTATTAACTTTTTCCAAGGCATTATAGCGCACCATGTGGAACCTACATGGCACATGTGGGAATCCAAGTCACAGCCTATACGTTAGTTGCTGACCCGGTCATGGTAATATTACATTATGAATGGATCCCAAAGGTTTATGGTCCTGCATGCATTTGTATAACTACTTTATAGTCCTCCCCTTATTATATACATAAATATATATTATGCATAGCATGAGGGCCCCTTTGCTGCCACCTCACCCCATAAGAAAATACCCAGATATTTCTCTCTGCATTCGATCAAAATAGTGAGGGGCATCCCCTCCTGAAATTATCGGGGTTTCGTGGATAGTCCCACTGTAATCTCCCTCCTATAATCTTTGCGGGACAAGGAGTATACTCCCATCCAATTACAATTCACCTTGGGAGTTTAATATTGCAGGTTCCCCCTTTTGCACCTCCAAAAAGATCCATGGTAATCCCCTCCTAACACTATCAAGGTTATGTGGATGGTCCCAATACAATCTCCCTCCTATCATCTTCATGAAACATGAGTATACTCTCCATCCAATGTCGCCTTACCTCAGGAATTTTAATCCTAAAGGTTTCCCATTACACACATCCAAAAAGATCTGGAGTAATCCCCTCCTAACATTGTGAGGGTTACATGGATGGGCCCACTTACTTCTCCCTCCTATCATATTCGCATGGTGTGGAATGGACCTTCCTCCTATAATGCCTCATTACCTTAAGATTATAATCCCAGAAGTTCCAAGTGAAGACTCCCTTTGAAACCTATGGGGTACCATACCTCTGAGGTCATCCAATGCCGCAAAACCCTTGATGAGATCAACGAGCCTCACATTTCTTTTCTCTCGTGTTCAGTTATGCACCATCCACATAGGCGTATAAGGTTCAAGGCATGTATCCTACAAGGCCTAGGGTTTCAACTCTCGTGCAATGCTAAATTCACACTTATTCATGTATGCATACAGGAAGCCCATGCACAAACTCCACAGCCACAACACATGTGATGGTGTGGGCAGCCCAATTAGTTATCCCTCTTGAGAATTTCATTGTCTCGTCCCATCTCGGCCTTCGTCCTGCAAAATATATATATCCATATTTTAGATGAGGACATGGCTATCCCTCCTAAGCTTTTAGATTATAATATAAGGACTAATAGACAAATTATTTTATATATGGATTCCATTTCTTTATTAGAGATTATTTTTCTTTTCATGCACATGCATTTAGATACTCTAACAACTCAAAGATAACACATGCACAAGCATTTATATACTCTAACAACTCAAAGATAACACATGAATAACTCATTCTTTTATAAAAGAGCATCAATAAATCAACTTCTCATTTATGCATATGAAAGAGTGCATTTCAAACAGTGATGTTGATTTAGGAATTTAACTCATAGATGCATAGATTTTTTTTTAACAAGCACCTTAGGTCATTCAAGAATTTCAACTAAAACAAACGTGCTCCAACATTACTCAACAATGCAACATTTTTCAAATCCATACACTAAATTTCACGAGGAAATCTTTGGCTTCACTTCACTAGGCTAATACATTCAATACAATAAGGACAAAGGTCAAACTGAAGGTATTTGTCCCTCCACATGGGCCAGCCTTGCATCCATCCTGTCCAAGGCAAAGCATTGGTTCCTTAGAATTAATTTGGTGTCCTCCAAGGAGGCAAACACATTATACCTCTCAACTTGTTTATCCTTCAAAACCAACCCCATAAGAGTTTTCATCTACCAGTGTAACACCACTGAGTTCAAATATTGCTTCTTCCATACCCTATTTTGACCAGGGTCTAGAACCCAAGTAGATACATCATCCATGATTTTAGAATCTAAGTGGGATTTCCTCTCAACCCCAACTTGATTTTCCATCTTGCGAATTTATATTCTTGTATCTAGTGGCACAACATTAAAATACATAATAACAAAATCCCGAGTGAAGAGCCTTTCTCTTCATTGGCATTGTAAGCTTATTGCTCACCCCCACTTAATCCTGAGTGAAGAGCCTTTCTCTTCATTGGCATTGTGAGTTTATTGCCCCACCCCCACCTACAACATATGTGTTTTCTAGGAGGCATAGAAGAAAAAACGGTTCACACTTGTAGAAGCTACTATAAATAAATAAGAGAATGCATCCCCCACCACCACACTACCATGACTTTGGCACCACCCTACAAATTTATCACTGAGACTCATCAAACATACCACACAAATTGAAGAATACACTGACTCAGATCCCATTGTAGTAGTTACCCTAATGATAGAACCCACAAAACCCAATACAATTAAATAAATACAAAGCCATGAGTTTCCCTACAGGAAAATTTTGTAATATACTCTTAGAATTGAAAGATACCAGGAAGGTGGAGAAACACTTAACCAGTCACCAAATCTCTTCATGAGAACCCCTAAACTAGCACAGAAGATGAATATATACATTCCAGAAACGAACCTTTTCATCTCATTCAACAATCACAACCACTTAATACAAATAGAGAACATACACATATCCTACTCACAACCCTCCCAATCCTCAAACAAAATTCTAGAAACCCCAAACAAATGACCCAAGAAAAAAACTAGGAAAGAAAACAAGATTGGGGAGAAAACAACTTGCACCACCTTGCTGAGACTGAAAGAGGTGAGTCTCCATAGGTCGTCGACCTCCATGAACTAAACCCACAACACGAATTCCACACATCCATATTCATATCCCTCCCACCATCTCTTCCATAGAACCTCAAGATGCAAATATATCATCGTCATAGAACCAAAAACACCCACAAATGTATTTATCTCAACATAGGCATGAAAAAAATTCCACTAGGAGCAGGGAGGTTGAAGTCTCGACCTCACCTATGCCACTCTCTCTCTTAGAATGCCCAAAACAAAATCATTGATGCAAATATATAATCAAAGGTGTCGATCTGGTGCCATGCATGTTGCCCTGTTCATAAATGCCCATTGTGCCCCTGGGTGGTGGGCTCGACCCCCAAGGGTCCCTTCTCAATGCCATTAACACCACCATTGGGGAATAAGGATTTTAAATTTTATTTAAAACTCTCATTAATTATTTATTTTAATATAAGTATATTATAAACTATATGTTGTATAATTTTGCTTCTAATTTATTTGAATTAATTTCATCCAAACAAATTTATAAATTTAGTAAATTAACTACTTAGTTTCAAATTTATTTCCCTCAAAATTCTTTGTAAACAACCTCCCTCCAACTTGCTTATTAATATTCTCTTTTCTCTTTGTGGTCTTCCTCATCATCTCATCATATTATTGTAATTCACTATTGATTATTGTTTCCCCTCATTTCAAACCTTTGAATTCCTCATTTTCTTCAACAAATTCCTTGGTATCTTTACCCTCCACAATGTCCTACCCATTACATTCAAAGCCTCAATTTCAACTTGCATACCCATTGTACAAAATAATTTTTCTTTCCTTTCTTTCTTGGATTTATCCAACAATAACATTATTAAACCTAATTCATTCATATTCTTATTAAACCTAGTTTAAATTCAATTCCAATGAAAATACTATTATTTTTTTATTCTAACATGTCTTTTAATTCTATTTTGTTTAATCCAAGTTCATTATCTAATTAAAATTATTTTAATCCTCATTTATCTTTTAATTCTAATTCTCTTAACTTAAATTTTTCATTTAGTTTCTATTTTTTTTTTTTTTAATTCAAAATTTTCACTTATTTTTAATGATAACTTTAATTCATCTCATAATTATAATGGCTACTTAAATCTAACGAATGACATCTTTAAATTTTCTTTAACGATTAATGATAATGCTAGTATCAATGGCCTTTCACACTGTATTCCATCCATTGAAATCTTTAAACCTAACCCCATCAATGTTCCTCTCATCCTCTCCAAAAAAACCCCTTCACCCTCTTCCTTTTCTTGCCTCGTCAATAGTTATAAATTTATCTTCTTTTAATTTTTGATCTTCCCTCCCTTCATCTTTTAGAAAAAGACTCCAAATTTTCCCTTGCAATTGATCAAATTGATGTAGAACATATTCTTTTCTCCATTAAATTCATCACTCATCATCTTCCTACGTGACACAAAATAAATTTGAGAAGAGTGTAGAAGAATTCTTCATCTTTCCAAACCTCCTATATAAAACTTATGAAAAAGAAGAATTCTAGTCAATTCATCACCTTAATAACAACATCAATTTTTTTTTTAAGTTGATAAACGTAATGCTATGTTCATTATGAATGTCGTTGACTATGAATCTAACCTTCATGACCTTGTTTCTTCTTCCTCGTATAAATCTCTCTTTAAGAACCCAATCAATTCCATTAGTAGCTTAGTTGTTGAAGCCATCAAATCTTCTTCCTTGTACCACCTATTAAATATTCTTTTGATTTTATTCGAAAGAATCTTTGCATATTCAACTAGAGGAATAAGATATCATGGTTATTTTTTTTATGTTGTGTCAACTTTTACCAAAACTCTAGTTTAGGAAGTGCTTGAATTTATCTCCAAATTAGTGGACCTTGAAACCATTGACCTTATCACAATTTTCGTCAACTCAACTTTCTTCACCTTTAAAGGGATATGCTATGATAAACAAAAGGTACAACTAAAGGGTCCTTCTTATCCCCAATTGTGGCCAATAATTTATGGAACATTTCAAAGCTTTGACCTTCAATATATTTCATCCTAATCCCAAATCTTGGTTTCAATATTTTGATGATACCTTTGTTGTTTGGCCTCATGGTCATCCCTCTTTGACCTCCTTCTTTAATTGTTTTAATACCATTTCATCCCTATCCAATTCACTATGAAAGTTTAAAATGAAAAAAATCTCCCCTTTTAGAATTTTCTCATTACCATCTTCCTAATGGAACCCCTACCCACCAATTTTAGAGGAAAAAGACTCACATTAATTGATACCTTCATGGTCATTCTCACTATCAACCTAAAAAAAAATGTCATTTTAAAAACTCGTCACTCGATCCATTCAATTTTCTAATCCTCTTTTCTCTAAGAAAGAAAAATATTACCTAACTAAGGCCCTTGTGGCCAATGGTTAATTTCTCAAGTCAACAAGGCATTTGTCTCAACCCACCATTTTAAATATGAAAACTCTCGTTCCTCTTCCCCACCCTTAGATCACATTTATTTTCACTATATCCAAGGTTATACAAATCACATTATTATTTTGGCTAAAAAAACATTAACACAATTTTTAACCACATAAGAGACTTAAACAATTATTCAGAATAGAAAAGGATATATCTAACCCCATGCTTGTCCAAGGAGTTTACAAAATTCCCCGCTCCTATGGAAAAGCATACATAGGCCAAACTAGTAAATCACTTAAACCCTACCTCAAAGGGAATATAACTGACACTTTCCATAATCGTATCTCTAAGTCAACTATCACCAACAATCCCACAAATATAATAATCTGATTTTCTTTGACCAAAATAAAATTCTATCATTAGAATCCCATTATACATATCATATAATTCATTATACTTCAAGAAACATCCTATTAACACTTTCCATAATCATATCTCTAAGTCATTGATCACCGACTCTCCAAAAATCTAACCTTATCATTAGCTTTGACCAAACTAAAATCCAATCGTTAGAATCCCATTATTTGTATCATATCATTAGTTTGAAATAGAGAAACATCCTAATAATTTTAATAGGGAAGATGTCTACAAACTTAACCACTCATGGAAACCTGTTATTCATCGTATTGAACATGAACCATTTTTCTTTCTTTTTTGTTTTTTATTTAATTTTAGCTTTTATCCCTTGACTTTTATGTTCTTCCTTCCTTTTTTTTTACATTTTTACTTTTTTACCCCTTCTCCTTTTTAGCCATCTCGAAATTCCATTCCTTGAAAATATAAAATTAATAAATTATATATATTAATATATTCCCTTTAACACTTCTCAAATTTTAACATTAGTTATAAATAGCTTTTATTTCTATCAGGTCAGTATGGTAACTCCCAAATTTGGATGGCTATTGCATTAACGAGAATAGACTTATATAGTATACGAGCGTGACCCTTGGGTTTCATCTTCCAAGGTTGGTTCCTATTCTAAATATTCATATTTATTTTTATTTTTATTTAAAATTATTCACCCAATCCCGAGGATTAGGTGTCTAGCATCCATCTCCCTCACCCACTTTAATTTGAAGGGGTATTATGACTTCAAGAATCATTCTAAATTTTTCAAAATTTTCTCTTCTAAGTTCTTTACTGGAGATGTTTGCAATTTTCTAATTTGGAGAACAATTTTCTCATTTGGAGAACAATATTTTGGTGACTACATGATATGAAGTGATACTTTGTGTTTATATGTTTGGTGCAATCATGGAATTTTGACATTCTTGGTTGCCATAATTGCAGAAGTATTTCTAATAAGGAAGGGAGTAAAGTTCACTTGTTTCTCTTGTGAGTCTTCAAGAATTTTTCTGAGGTACACAATCTCCTTTGTTTCTTATGCCTACATTTTCTACCTTTGTCATCGAATCTGTGGGGAATAACTATTGGCATGACCTCCATGAGACAACTCCTAACTCAAGAATCTTAAGATATCTTGAAGTAGACACTCCATTTTCCTTAACTCTATCAAAGTTTGAATTAAAATATCCAATCAAGCTGGAATCATCCATCTATGAATATTTGAGTCCAAAGTCATGAGTTCCTTTCAAGTATTTTAGAACTCTTTTTTGCAGTAGACCAATGTCCTTCACAAAGCTTTTGCATGAATCTAGAAATGATTCCAACAACAAATTAAATATTTTGTGTAGTAATCTAAGGTAAATAATGCTTCCCACAAGTTGTCTATACTCAATTGCATCCTCGAATTCATTTCCTTGTTTAGATGTGAGCTTCAAATTTTGTTCCATCAAAGTAGGCAAATTCAACCACGAAAAACTTGTTCAAAAATTATCCAATGTGCTTTTGAGAAATGAATATATACCTTGGATGTCATCTCAAATCCTTTCTTCAACTCTTTTTTTATGGATGCAATATAGTTTTAATTGTTCCCTATTATCAACAAAGCATCTTCATATACCACAATATAAACCATCATTTTTCCAATTTTCTTGACAAATAGAGTTGCATCATCAACTTAAAATGTTTTCAATTTAATCTCAAAATATGCTTAGTCAAATGTTCATACGAGGCTGGTGGTACTTGTTTTAGGCCATATAAGGATTTGATTAGTTTGCATACTTTCTATTCTCGTCTCTTCACAACAAAACCTTCTCGATGAGACATGAAGACATTTTCTTACAAGTCTCCATTCAAGAAAGCAGTGTTCACAACCATTTGTAAACTTTCCATCCATTTTTGAGCTGCCAAGGAAAACAGAGTCTAGATGCTCGCCCATTTTGTTGTTGGGATAAAGGTCTCTTCATAATTGACACCTTAATTTTGTGCAAATCATTTTTCCACCAACCTTACTTTGTGTTGTTGGGTTGTGTTATATTCTTTCCACGACTAGCCCACGTAGTTAACCGGGGGGTTAGAAGGGGGGCAGAGCCCCCCTTTCATTGTGCTGATTGCTTAACAGGGGGAGTCACAAGGGGTTTGAGGGGTGCAAGTAACCCCACTCTATGGGGTCTGGGGTAGCGCCTTGGAAAATTTTGGTTTTGGACCCTATGTTAGGTTGGTTGGACCTACCTATGGTTTTGTGCATGATTTTGGCACATGGTTTTGGACACGATGGTTTTCGGTCCATGGTTTTGGACGCGATGGTTTTCGGTCCATGGTGTTGGATGCTTCAACATATATAAATATGTATTGTAACATTGAAAGGAACATAATGAAAAATCAAGCTGGTAGTCCTAGTTTTGGGATCCAGGCGAAAATATCCGTGTATATGTGTTTTATGTGTTATGCTCTGGCATTGTTTATTTTCTATGTTTTTTAATTCGTATGCAGGTATTTTTGTACGAGGTTAAAACCTACATTTGGTATCAGAGCTGTTTTGGCTTCAAGGGGATGCTTTTGTTGCTGAGGGGTTTTGCTCGGGCCTGTGGTAGACCCTGTTCAGTGGGAGATCTGCGAGATCGATTCTGTTGGTGAAAGAAGATGGCGAGCAGTGGAAAGATAGAGATCGAGAAATTTAATGGTCAGATTTTTGAGTTGTGGAACTCAAGATGGAGGATCTGTTGGTGGATAAAGATTAGTGGATCACAGTAGATCTAGGTACTAAACCAAGGGGAGTGTCCGATGAAGAATGGAAGAAGCTGGATCGAAAGGCAAAGAGAACAATACGATTGTGTGTCTCAGATTCAGTATTGTTGAATGTATCAAGGGAAGCTACAACGAAGGCTTTGTGGGATAAGTTAGGGACTTTGTACCAATCTAAGTCTCTGGTGAATAAATTGTTCCTACGGAAAAAGTTGTATAACCTAATGATGAAAGATGGAGACTCGGTGAGAGAACATCTGAATGCATTTAATACTATGGTAAGTCAGTTATTATTTGTTGGTACTAAAATATCATATGAATATAAGTGCATCAATTTGTTGTGTTCTCTACCATATTCGTGGGATAGTCTGGTTATTGCAATAGGTAACAATGCAACTGCCTTGCAGTTTGATGAAATAGTTTCATCCTTGCTAATGGAGGAGATGAGACGGAAGAATATGGAGAGCCAAAATGGTGATACCTTGTCTGTACGAGGATGGTCCCAGAATAGAAACAAAAATAAGTCATCGAGTGGGAGATCTAAATCTAGAGGGAGATCTAAATCTCCAGGAAGACCTGTAAAGGTGTTGTGCTGGAAATGTGGAAAGGAATGGCACTACAAAAGTGACTGTAAATCTAAAGCTACTGATAAAAGAAAGGGATATGATGATGCTCCTTCTACAGAGGCGAAAACCACCTCAGATGAAGGTGGGGATGTGTACTTGGCTTCTTCAAGTACACATGTAGATCATGAGGCATGGTTGATTGACTCAGGTGCATCCTTTCACTTCACTTCCCATAGAGAGTGGTTTTTCAAGTATGAGTAATATGATGGTGGTGATGTCTTCTTGGGGGGTGATAGGAAGGCTATAATCATTGGTCATCGAAAAGTAAAGTTGAAGTTGCAAGGTGTAAGGGTCAAAACACTTCCGTGCGTTCTGCATATTCCTGCATTAGCCAAAAATCTGATTTCTGTAAGCAAGCTGGATGATGCAAGTGTAAAAACAGTGTTTGAGAAAGATACCTGCAATATGGTTCAGGAAGCACTAGTATTAATGCAACGAGTTCAGATTGGAACTATGTACAAGTTGCAAGGTAGCATTGTTGTTGATGGGTGCAACAGTTTTGTGGTTCCTGAAAGTGGAGCAGAAAACCTAGTGGTCTCTAGAGAGAAGACCATGTTGTGGCATCAAAGGCTTGGACATATTGGAGAGAAGGGCCTTTGGATACTTCATTGTAAAGTTATGGTAGAAGGTATGAGTAATAGCTCTCTGGATTTTGATTTCTGTGAAAATTGTGCATATGGGAAGCCGAATCAGGTGAGTTTCCTCTCTGGTGGTAAGAGGGCGAAACAGATATTAGAGCTTGTGCACAGTGATGTGTTTAGACCTGTGAAGGTTTCATAATTGGGTAAGTCTATGTACTATGTATCATTTACAGATGAATTCTCAAGGAATACATGGATATATTTCCTTAAGAAGAAACCTGAAGTTTTTGACAGGTTTAAATAATTTAAGGCTCTGGTGGAAAACCAGATAGAGAAGAAGATAAAGGTGTTGAGGACAGATAACGGTGGAGAGTTTTGCAGTAAGGAATTTGAATAATTTTGTAAGTAGTGTGGTATAGCACGGCAGAAGACTACTCCATACACACCTCAGCAAAATTGGAGTTGCAGAAAGAATGAACAAGACGTTTATGGAAAGGGCAAGAAGCATGCTCAGTGGTGTTGGGTTAGGATAGGAATTATGGGCAGAGGTGGTGGAGACAACATGTTACCTGGTCAACAAATCACCTTCATTAGCATTGGAGGATAAGACTCCACAAGACGTATGGACTGGTAAGAAACCCTCTCTTTCACATCTGAGGGTATTTAGATGTGATGCATATGTACATGTTCCAAAGGAGAAACAAACCAAGCTCGATAGTAAATCTGAAAAGTGCATCTTTATTGGGTATAAGGATGGTTTAAAGGGTTATAAGCTTTGGAACCCAGTAACAAGGAAGGTTGTGTACAACCAAGATGTGGTGTTCAGAGAGGTGAAAGATGTTATTAAACATAAGTCCAACCAAAGGGACTTGAGTAGATAGAGTTTGATCTAAAGGAGGAAGAATCAAACTCTACAGTAGAGGAGGAATCAGAAGATGAAGAGCCACAAACTCTGGGTGTGAGAAGATCAGTTTGAGAAAGAAGGATACCAGAAAGGTATAGTCCATCAACTTTCTGTTCAAATTTTGCTTTATCTATTACTAATGATGATCCCAGAACTATGAAGGAAGCAGTAGATTCAAAGGATGGAAAACTCTAGAAAGAGGCCATGGTTGATGAAATGGCATCTTTGGACAAAAATGAGACTTGGGATCTAGTGGAGTTACCGGCTGGAAGGAAACCCATTGGCAGCAAATGGGTGTTCAATAAGAAGACAAATGCAGAAGGAAAGGTGGAGAAATACAAAGCTTGTTTGGTAGCAAAAGGTTATTCCCAAGTGCCAGGAATTGATTTTGGTGATATTTTTTCTCCTATTGCAAGGTAACTTCTATTAGATTACTTTTATGTGTTGCCACTGCTTTTTGTTTTGAGGTAGAACAGATGGATGTGAAGACAACATTTCTTCATGGGGATCTAGAAGAGGAGATCTACATGAAGCAACCAAAAAGGATTTGCAGTGAAGGGTAAGAAAGAACTGGTATGCAAGTTAAAGAAGTCTTTGTATGGGTTAAAACAGTCACCAAGGATGTGGTATCAAAAATTTGATACATTTATACGGGGACTTGGCTTCACCAGAAGCAAAGCATATCACTGTGTGTATTTAGATTAATTGGTGACTGTGTTATTTATCTGGTCTTGTATGTGGATGATATGTTGCTGGTTGGAAATGACAAAGAAATTATCCAGGATTTGAAGACCCATTTGTCCTCCAAATTCGACATGAAATATCTTGGTGCTGCAAACTATATTTTGGGCATGG